>OX384037.1:15860818-15935818 GCA_947534325.1 Agonum fuliginosum | reverse complement strand
TTAACCTTTTCAATCTTCAAAAAATATCACTTCCGATGAAGATATTTGTACAAAAATCTAGGGAGCTCTTCCAATTTATATACAAATGTTAAATACCAAATATCAAAATTTTCGGGTAATTCGTATTTGAGTTATGCGACTAACAACCCTTGACCACACACACACACACACACATACACACACACATACACACAGACATCATCGTGAAACTATCAAAAATGAGTTGTAAGGACCCTAATTCGTGCTCATCCACTAAAAATTCACCACCCGATTTTTTGCATGATTCCAATACCTTCCTTTACAGGTAAGCGGAAGGTAAAAATATGAAGGGTCATTGACATGATCAACCCTCCTCAACTAAATAGCTTCAAATACTAGCCGAAGGTCCGCGTACTACGCGGCGCGTAGCGGAGCCTGACGCTAATTTTTTACTGTTTTGTGTCGAATTGTGCAGGAATAAAAATGTTTTTTCTTAACCCGGGTCAGTGACATATTGAGTTATGATTTTTAAAATTTAATTTCATGATTGTTTTGTGCTGATTTTATGCTGAATTATGCCGTATATAGTCGAGGCAACGAAAGAAAAAAAATCTGACGTGGACACCACATGACTTCCTTGTACGCCTTGTGTGTTCATACTTTTCTTAATAACTAAAATGTAAAATAATATTAAAAATTCTTTTAACTTATTATACTAGTATACTCACAAATATATTTTAGTCATTTGATTTAAACTGCAGAAGAAGATATAAAGCATATTTTACTATTGTCACTGTCATGTCATAATCATTTAAATTTTACGTAGTAACAAATGTTAATCGATCATGGACTACAAGATACCGAAATACTATAAATTATAAATATATACTTTAATTATTTTTAAATGATAGCAGATACAAAAATATTTATAAAATACCGATTGTAGGTAATAATCACATAATCTTTCATTTAAAATAAAAAAAATTGTCTAAAATTAAATATTTATCGAAATATTTTTAAAAAGTACTACTTCCGGTTTGTAGACTGAAACCAAAAATAGGAGGTGCGCAACTAGATGCTATAACAGTCCTAAATACAAAATTTCAACTTTCTACGTCTAACCGTATTTGAGTTATGCGACACACATACGTCCGTACGTACGTACAGACGTCACGTCGAAACTAGTCATAATGGATTCAGAAAAGGTCAAAACGGATATTTCCGTCAAAATCTGAGAACCGAAATTTTTCGCGATTACAATACTTCCTTACTTCGTACAAGGAAGTAATAGCGGAAATAATTCATGTATAAGCCAATTGTAGGAAAACATGTTCTTAATAACATACTAAAATTACTGATGAGTGGGGGTGGAGATACGGGCGGGAGAGGTTTTTGCCATAAGAAAGCATTAGCGCCCAAGAGGTATAAGAATCACAAGCTTTCATTGGCTTATTATAAGCAGGCGCACTGAATATTGAATATGGTCTATTGCGTACTCTGCTATGTGCCTACGCCCAGATTCAACAGTTGTACACACTGCCATCTAGTTATAGTGGATGTTTTGTCTCCTATTATTTAACATTTTAGTAATTTATTATACAAGACGATAAAGAGATCATTTATCGAAAAGTGAAAGATGTTAGTTCACGAGTGACGAAGGAACGAGTGGGCTATCTTTCACGTGTCGATAAAGACTCTTTATCGTCGTGTACAATATATTATTTTATTTTGTACTTAATGTTAATTTGTGTAAAAATATTCTTTATTTTGTACTTAATGTTAAAAATTGGTTTTATACGTTCATTTTCAGTAGATAAAGTATTACTTTAACATCGAGGGTAGATAAAATAAAATTTGAGTAGATAAAGTAAAATTTGAGTAGATAAAGTAAAATTTGAGTAGATAAAGTAAAATTTGAGTAGATAAAGTAAAATTTGAGTAGATAAAATAAAATTTAAGTAAAATATAGAAATAAATTACATTATTTTTACTTCCTTGTACGAAGTAAGGAAGTATTGTAATCGCGAAAAATTTCGGTTCTCAGATTTTTGACCTTTTCTGAATCCATTATGACTAGTTTCGACGTGACGTCTGTACGTACGTACGGACGTATGTGTGTCGCATAACTCAAATACGGTTAGACGTAGAAAGTTGAAATTTTGTATTTAGGACTGTTATAGCATCTAGTTGTGCACCTCCTATTTTTGGTTTCAGTCTACAAACCGGAAGTAGTACTTTTTAAAAATATTTCGATAAATATTTAATTTTAGACAATTTTTTTTATTTTAAATGAAAGATTATGTGATTATTACCTACAATCGGTATTTTATAAATATTTTTGTATCTGCTATCATTTAAAAATAATTAAAGTATATATTTATAATTTATAGTATTTCGGTATCTTGTAGTCCATGATCGATTAACATTTGTTACTACGTAAAATTTAAATGATTATGACATGACAGTGACAATAGTAAAATATGCTTTATATCTTCTTCTGCAGTTTAAATCAAATGACTAAAATATATTTGTGAGTATTAGTATAATAAGTTAAAAGAATTTTTAATATTATTTTACATTTTAGTTATTAAGAAAAGTATGAACACACAAGGCGTACAAGGAAGTCATGTGGTGTCCACGTCAGATTTTTTATTAATAATTAATACACACATGAAAAAATCTGACGTGGACAACACATGACTTCCTTGTACGCCTTGTGTGTTCAAACTTTTCTTAATAACTAAAATGTAAAATAATATTAAAGATTCTTTTAACTTATTATACTAATACTCACAAATATATTTTAGTCATTTGATTTAAACTGCAGAAGAAGATATAAAGCATATTTTACTATTGTCACTGTCATGTCATAATCATTTAAATTTTACGTAGTAACAAATGTTAATCGATCATGGACTACAAGATACCGAAATACTATAAATTATAAATATATACTTTAATTATTTTTAAATGATAGCAGATACAAAAATATTTATAAAATACCGATTGTAGGTAATAATCACATAATCTTTCATTTAAAATAAAAAAAATTGTCTAAAATTAAATATTTATCGAAATATTTTTAAAAAGTACTACTTCCGGTTTGTAGACTGAAACCAAAAATAGGAGGTGCACAACTAGATGCTATAACAGTCCTAAATACAAAATTTCAACTTTCTACGTCTAACCGTATTTGAGTTATGCGACACACATACGTCCGTACGTACGTACGTACGTACGTACAGACGTCACGTCGAAACTAGTCATAATGGATTCAGAAAAGGTCAAAACGGATATTTCCGTCAAAATCTGAGAACCGAAATTTTTCGCGATTACAATACTTCCTTACTTCGTACAAGGAAGTAAAAATAAGAAAACATGTTTATCAAATTTTATGTGTACATACCATACCTATTATAAAAAATATAATTTTTAGAATTTACCATAGGGGCGATTGCCTCTACCACCACCCCTCTGGATCCGACCTTGGAAGCACTGATCTATTAATTTGGAGAGTATATTACTGTCTTTGTCTAACATTACAACGGTACGTCGGTAATTTATACAAACATACAAAGTACACATTACGTCACATAGAGCACGAGAAAAATGTCTGAATTTTCAATAATTTACACAAAAATACTGCAATTAATGCAAAATAAAAAATAGAGGAATTAGAGAAATTAAAGGAATTACGTGGAATTGGAATTAAAGTGTACCCTATTTTTTGAAGTTATCAGCCTCTCGGCTCTAACCAACTGAGCTATGCTGGTCTCTGCTCAATGGGGGTTTTCACGATTTTTTGGTTTTTTTATATGTTAATCTATACATTAAAATATAAGACCCGTATTTTTTCTTTTCGCTTAAAAGTTGCTAATAAGCCAGAAAAAAATTCATAAAGTTTAAAAAAATAAGTGCCGCGAAAATCGATGCCGCGTGTAACAGTGTGACGTCACCAACATCTAGAACATACGCTCAACGCGCTGACAAGGACCGATACGTAGGTCTTACCTTACACAGTCAACATCTTGTCAACTTGAACAGAAAAACATAACCAAACTGTTTCATGCCGTTTCATTTCGATTAAAACTAACACAAAAATTCTTCAATAAACTGTAAGTAATCGTGTTTGAACCTAACCAAACTCGACAACGTGAACCCGTGAACGTGTCAAAAATCGAAAAATCAACTGGTGGTCCGTCGTCCAAACGACAAAAAACGAACTTGCACGAACCAATTCCTGGTTTGCTAGCGATGTTGGCTACGTCACACATGGCGCATTTCAATAAACGATTCAAAAGACTTACATTTTCATTTCGATAAAGAGGTAATAATTCTATCAAAATTAACAATTATTATCACTTTGCTATAACTTATACATGCTGAAAATTGATATCCAATAAGTATTTCTTTAAAAGCCGTAGGCTTGAAAACCCCCATTCTCGATGGCTGTTATGATTTAATCACCAATGTTGACTCTTATAGAGTTGTATTTATTCATCATGTTGTGTGAGGTGTAGGGTTGATAACCACTTCATTTAAACACCCTTGACTCGTCTAAATTAAAATCTCATCCTATCGGATGTAAGTATTAAACTACAAGTAGGTAGGTACTATAAGGTGTTAAGTACATCATTCTAAGAAAAAATAATAAATTTCTAATAGTCATTACTAGAGTGGGGATTTTATACTTTTTGCTTATTGGTGGTAATTTAAGCAGAACAAATTTTCTCTGAGATCTCAACGTATCACAAAAAATGCTAACGTTTGAACCCATATTTATTTTGCTTTTTTTGCAGATTTAAGCTTATTTTTACTTATAAAAGCTTATTTGTAGTTTATTGGGTTTTTTTTCATAAATTTAAAGCTCTTTAAAATTTTCTCGTTCTACTTATAAATGTAAACAACAGATGGTACACGTTGTTATAAAGTTGTACAATTAAAACGGGTAATCCCATAAAAATGTTTGTTAATTACGCTCCAAACACTAAGTGGAAATTCGCACATTTTGTATATTAGTAATAAACTGTCAGGTGTGCTGTTTTTACTCAGGAGACTAGTAGATAAAACGACTCTCAGAACTGTTTATTTCTCTCTGTTTCACTATGTTATGGCATATGGAATCTGGTTTTGGGGTAACTCTTCAAATTCTGTCAAAATATTCAGACTCCAGGGGGTTGATTCTGTAACTTGCGTGAGTATTTGCGTGACTACATTTGCGTTAGAGTTAGTATGACGTCACTGTTCCTAATCTGGTGACTTTCATGGGGAAATTAGTTCGTTATGTTTTCACGCTGTTTTGGTATTGGTGGTAACTGTCTACTGTCATTGTCATTCAGAGATTTTAAATGAACGTTTACGGAAGAACAAAAACAAATAATAATCAATTTCATGGAAGACAATGTTGATTTTTTGTATTCCGAAGCCCGACTTCTAAATGCGATTGCATTTGGTCTAATAAAAATTGGCATGCTTCTTTGCTCAATATAAATTTTTTTACAAATTCCGAATTTTTAATTTCGAAGGGATTTGAACGTATCTTAGCTGCCTACGTATAAGACGTATGTTATGTGGTCTTTCCTCCAATACTTCTTCATCAATTGCAATAACAATGTCCGCTAAAGCCATTATTTATCCTTAAACAATTTTATTGATATATAGGTAAATATTTACGGGTATAACGTGGTATAACCCTAATAAAACTAAAACTTAACTAATTAATAAATATAGAATTGTAATACAATTACTTAACTCAGAAATAAACAAAAAATTTTAAATCCGCAAATTGACATAATAATAAATACAAATATAGTGTTAGAAAGAGACAGATAGTGACGCAAGTAGAAACAGTACCTCCGTAGGTCACGCAAAAATATTTGCGTGTCTCGCAACAAGTGACGTCATATGCAGTAGTTCTTCAAATTCCCGGCAGATGTATGTGCCAAATCTGCGTTAGTTTTGGTGTAGCAAGTGCTCACGCAAGTTACAGAATCAACCCCCAGAAGAAAGCAATCAGAACAATATCAGGGTTTGGTTACAACGCCCACTGTAGACAATCTTTTATCAATTTAGAAATAATGACTCTTCCATCACTTTTCATAATGAGTGCTTTTATTGAAATCCATAGTAACAAATCCAATTTAATAACTAATGGTGATATCCAGATCAGCAAACCTGTTGCGTAAACCACAATATAGATTACAGATCTCAAAAAAATTTCTTAAATCTGGATCTTTATAATTGCTTACCAAATATGATAAAGGATTTAGACACTAAAAATTTTAAAAACTGCATTAAAAAAATATTGATACAGAATGCTTTTTATACCACACAAGAGTTTCTATCTTGTGAGTTTGACACTGTTTATTGACATGGGAATCTGCTTTGTCTCTAATTTGTTCTTATATAACTGAATACGTATTATATAATCTTCAATATTACTAATTGTTACTGTTTTGTATCTACTTTTATACTATATACGAATTTATTACTTTTGTTGACTTGCTAAAAACATTAACTAATGTAATTTAGTCAAATAAATATACATACATACATATACACTGAAATACTACTCATCGACTCTAGACAAGCTTTTGACTTGATTAAAAAGGATAACTAATTGCAGCCTTAAAAGACCCAAAAATACCGGGAATACTTAGAAGATTAAAAGTAATTACTATGAAAAGAACAAAAATATGTATTAAATAAAACTCAAAAAGGCGATACAGATGGATCCATAGAATACGAATAAAGTATTTCTACAGTAGACTAAATGACTAAAACATATATTTTGTAAGTACCGTATATATGTATCGAGATTTGTATAGTAGTAAAAAAGTAGGCTATGGCGGAAGGTCTTGTGCTGGCCTTATAAGATTTTTTTTATAATTCCTGAACTAAAGATGTTTTACAAAGCAGCTATCACTTAGTAGTGGCAACCTGCCATCTCATATCTAGTAAGAACAGTCTGTTATGCTGGCACTTATTTTCAACGTTGCCAAAACTGCCAGTAGTGACACTGGAAGAATAAATACGGACTAAATTGTTCTCTTACAAAAGTTCTATTAATATATAAAATTTATTAGCAAGTCGCTAGCAAATGCATTATTTCAAGAGTTCAACTTGCGGTAGTTAGGTAACCGACTTAAATATTATTTATTACGTAGGTATTGTCTAATAGGAGAAAGAGAGAGGTATTGTAATATGTCAAAATTTTCAAGCATGAGTTTTTAGTGGAGAAACACGTTTCAGAGTCTCCAAAATACAAATTTACTTGTTTCACGATGATGTCTGTTTGACATACGGATGTCTATATGTGATGATTTTTTTCGGAAATGATAAGTCAAAAAGTATCAAACCTTTTATATCAAAATTTTATATTTTAGATGTCAATAAGAATCTTAAGATCCCAGTTGCTTTTAGTAGAAATCCCTCTATCGGAAGTATTACTTTACTTTTAGTTCGATATGGTTTTCCTTAAAGGGAGGTGTAAACCAAAAAAACTACTTTACATTAAAAAATATTTCAAAAATTATCTAAGAACAAAAATGAAAACCGCAGTTTGCTAAGGACAATACTTTTTGGGATATTCAAACGCGAATATATAACAGAGTAGAGCATGACGTCATACCGACACGAGTCTGCTGAGCTAGATTGAGCTAGCCCGCTGTATATGAGTGCAGTCGCGTAAATTTTCGATTGTGTAGTCGTACAAGGTGTTATTTGTTGTTTAAAAATGCCTAATTGTTGTGTAGTTGGTTGTAACAACAACTTAAAGAATTCAAACGTAATATTACATAATTTTCCCCGGAAAGAAAAAGATCCACAACGATATTATAAAGCATGGAAAAATCGTATCAATCGGAAGCATTTTAATCCCAATCACAACCATGTTGTCTGTAGTTTACATTTTTAAACTGACGACTTTGAAAATAGATATATACAGGTGCAATATTAGATAATAATTTTAATGTAGACAGAAACATTATTGGTGGTGATGTAACGGGTGTTTTTTTAGACGTGTGGTTTTCAAGTTGGCACTACTTTTTTCGGAGATGGTCTTTTTGACAGCTGTCACTTGATTTATGCTCAGTTTGGTTTGCCATTTCATAATGAATAGACTTACTCCTGAACAACATTTGCAAATCGTGTAAATTTATTACCAAAATAATGGTTCGGTTCGCGCGACGCATCGCGCGCTGCATCCATGCATCGGTTTCGCACCACGTTTACTCTAGTGCATAATGCGCATCCTCAGAGACGCCGTACAGTGCGCACCGAAGACGCTATTGCTGCTGTGGAGCAGAGTATCGAAGACCCGAATGAGTCCATCCGCCATCGCGCGCAACAATTGGAGCTGTGCCCATCCACTTTATGGAAGATAATTGGAGGATGTTGATGTGGACGACCTATGATTCCAACAAGACGGCGCTACATGCCATACAGCCAACGAAACAATAATTTTATTGCAGGAAACTTTTGATGAGCGCATTATCTCGCGTCGTGGATCTGTGGCGTGGCCTCCAAGATCATGCGATTTAACACCGCTGGACTATTTCTTGTGGGGTTATGTGAAGTCGCTTGTCTACGCAGATAAGCCCGAGACGATTGACGCTTTGGAAGAGAATATTCGACGCGTTATTGCTGACATACGGCCCCAATTGCTGCAAAAAGTGGTCGGAAATTTGGCCTCTAGGCTGGAATTTATTCGAGCCAGCCGCGGCCACTTGCCCGAAATAATTTTTAAAACATAATGGCAAACCCTTATCTTTATAATAAAGCTAAATTGTTGGCCATAACATTAAATTATATGCGTTTTATTTCTTCTTGAAAACCACACTTCTAAAAAAAACATCCTTTACAATTTTCAAAAAGTTCTGAACGTTGGCATTTTAAAAATAAATACGACAAAAAAGTTATGAGTGGAAATCTGACCTCTTGCAAAAAAATTTAAATTACAACCCTAATGTTGATAATCTTGAAGAACTAAATTTTGATGTGCCTAAAAATCTTTATAAATTAAAAAAAAAAACTTTAATTGAAGCAAAAGAAAAACATTTGTCAAGGTTTGAGAAGAAATAATTTTTATATTATATTGAAACATATTTTTCAGAATATTTAATTATTTGTTTAAAATAGTAATGCACAATACAATACTTAATAAATCTTAGTTTATATTTTCATTAGGTAGCGTTCTCGTATTTGTGATACAGTGCAAGCCGGTATGACAATTGTGTTGAAACGTCCAATTGAGGTCCAAGAATTTAGACAACTTGTAAAATTTTTATATGCTAAATGTCGCCATAGTTTGTTGCTCACATAAAGGTAATTTTGTTTTTCATTATTAGCACTACATTTTAAAATTTCATTGTGTCTCATGAGATTTAAAGAGTCTAAATTTAAAACTATATTTGCAAAACTTTCGTGTAATGTAATACATATATTTTCGCTTCTTACATCTGATATTATTTTGCTATCCCAACAGCAAACACATTCTCGGGCAGTAGGCATTTTTATGCAATTCGTACAATTGCACCAGTTCACATTGTCTAGGCGTTCTATATTTATTCCTTTGGAATATTGGAATACGCAATTTATTGTTTGATTTTTCTTCCATTTCCATCTCGGTAAACCTAGGTTCAAAGCCAAAAGTCATTGTGTATAATTGGAATATAATATATTAACGCCAGAACACACGTAATAATGATATAAGTAAGCCACGGATATTGCTACTGTTGAAACGCATACACATAACAGCATTGTAGCCAATGCTGGCTCGCCCGGCTCATGTCGGTATGACGTCACAAGTGGAGGACGCGTTATTTAAAACTCTCATAATTATTTTAGCTTTAACAATAAAAATATGCGGTTTGAAAGTATTTATTCTTAGAATTTTTTATACTACAATTTTGATTTTAAAATACTCGAACTTTTTCAATTGAAAATTAAAGTAATTAGATTTATCTACAGATTATTTCAAATATATTTTGCTGTAGGTATATGTGCTAGAACCATTTAAAAATAATTACCCATAGTATATTTAATAATCTATAATTTTAGAAATTCCAGCATTTTATAGTCCATAATCGTATGATATTTGTTTTTAATTTAAAATTTCAATTATTATGACAGTGACAGTTGACATCTTCTGCATCTTGGTTTACATAAAACTATTGAATTTGATATGTAAGTAATTATTTATTATATTAGTGATTAGTAAAAAGAGCAGAATTAGAGGTCATGTGCTAGCAAATCAGATGTTTTTTCATAATTTTATAATTATTGAAATCAAGTAGAAGTAGAAGAATTATTATACATGTTGAGTTATCAAAAATAAAAGATACTTACTTGATACTGGCATTAGTGGCACTGATCCTATTGGTATTGAAATGGTTCGACTGAAAGCAAAAAATAAATGAATAAATTTTTAATTGAAGTAAAAAATAATATGTGATACTAAGATGTTACGTTAATAAAAAGCTAAATCGCATACATAGAAATGCAAATTATTTAATTTATTTGAAAAGATGAAATATTTAACTTTCCAAACCGGTAGACTTATTAACAAAGTTATTATTAAAACGTGAAGAAAGACGTTCCACTCTTCCAATAAGTGGAACTTCCACTTATTTCTTCTCCTTATTTAATATGTTTTTACGTATATTATTTCATTGTAAAACCGTAATATTAATATTAAAAAACATTTTAATGACTGCTATACCTAGATAAAATGCGAAACGAGCGATCTCAAATATTTTCGTTATTATTATTAACATTAATACACTAGTATACTGTGAGACAAAGTATTAGAAGAATGAAAGGTACATCTATTTTTAAACCAGTGGACTTCAAATTAGAATACATTATTTAAAAAAATGTTATGGTAAGTTCATATTTTCTGTAAAATAAGACTGTGAAGGATATAGACCCATTCCATAAAGTATTTTTTTAAATGCGTGAAGCAATAACAATAGTATATTGTGTTATTAGGATTAAAAGTGATACTTTGTTTGATGAGCAATTAATTTACATTTGCGAGGCGAAGCGTAGCGAAGCCGAGCGGATGCAAAAATTGCGAATCAAACAAAGACACTTTTAATCCAAATAACACATACTATTTTTTCTTCAACCAAGAAAATTACTTTTTAAATTATTGAAATATTTTGTTGAAATATGATTGAAACTAAGAAGGTAGCTTTGCTTTAACTTTTGTTTTGTTTACAAATTTTATTGTTCTGTCAAACTAAAATAAATCAAGAGTTTTTCTGGAATTATGCTCCTGATAATACATACCTGATGATTAAAGTAAGTGTTTAAATATGAGGAATGAGAATATAATTATCTAAATATTATTAATTTTTATAGATTGTTGTAATACTGGAAATTTCGGGTGAATGCCGTTGCGATGAATTGGTACGTTTAAAGATTGATGTTATTGAAGACGTCAAATCAGCTTTACTGGTAAACATACATGGTAGACGGCTAAAAAAATATTACGGTTCGATGAACCTAGCACTAGTAAAAGTATAATATCCTCCATTCGTGATGATAATACCAGTAGAAAAAATGAAGAAGTGCATCACGCACTTCTTCATTTTTTCTACTGGTATTATCAAGCTCAAGAAATATTACGCTCCCAATATTCTAGTAGAAATACAGAATCTACTTTTAAGCTTAGGATTAAAAGTACTTTTAAGCCTAGGATTAAAAGTGTTACCTAGCAACAGTTACATTTCTTTATTAATAACAAAAACGTCAACTTTTAATACTAAAAACAGTATTAAAAGAACCAACTTTTAAGACGGTTGAAGAAAAAACAATTTTCTTTAAAAGTTGCACTGTCCAAGTGCTTGTAAAAGTTTAAGACACACATTCTGTCCAGACGGCCCTGAGCTCAGCAGCAGAGTGCTGTGGCCACGGTACCACCAGCGCGATCTCCCGATCGTCATTTTAGTTTTAAGTTATTATTAGGAACTTTTTTGCATCTTAGTTACTTTTGTAAAATTAATTAGTAAAATTTCTTTATTCTTGGCAGTTTATCTCAGACTTTTGCTAGTAACGGTCTTACCGCATTTATTGCCTCTTACGGCCACGTTTTTTCTAAAGTTTATAATTTAACATATTACGCTTTACAACTACTCAGTGCATCATAGTTTGTTAATTATTGCTTTTCAGCTAACACGTTTCTTAAACGTTTAACCGCTGTTTAAAAAGAATTTTTGTATTTTCAACATCACATGGTTTTCTATTGTTGGATATATAGAGATGTTCCATTGTTGCTAAGTATATTCTGTCTTTTGTAATTCTTAGAGCCCGGATTTTAGGCAAATGTCTATTCTTTATTAATATAGGCATCTAGGAAAAACTTGCTGCAAAATTTAAATTAAGAAATTTTAGTTCATATAGATCTTATTGCAATTTGCCTATTTGGACTATTTTATGAAATGTCGTCTATTTTGTTTTATTTTGCCTATTTTAGACCTATATTTAATTTTTTTATTTTTAATCTTAATTATTACCCGTATGTACATAATAGAAAAATTATTTTTGTCATACCTGCACAAAAAGTAACCTTTTTCGTGCCTGTTTTACGTGCGCAAAGTGGCTTACTTTTTCACTTTGCGCACGCAAATTTAACACTCACACAGTTTTCTGTAGCACGTGAACAGCTGTAGTACCTACTTCTCTATGCATAGTTTCTACTGTCGACTATTGTACAGATTGTGCATTGGATATTGGATCTAATGGACAATAATATTTTATTCTTATATTTAATGTTCTTTTCTTTACTGTTAATAATTAGTTTCTTATTCTTTTACATGTAGGTAAATATTAGTTACTTTTTTATTTTATACATATTAATTTTAAAAGTATTCATTTTATCTTTTGATAAGTAAGGTCACTCAAAAGGTTACTTTTTGTGCAGTAATGACAAAAAATATCGTGTGCATCTCGTGAGCAAAGGCGCAATTGCGCTTGGCTTCGTTGCAGCCCTCGCCGTAGCGACCCTCGGCCTCCTCGGCTCGCCTCGGTAGGCCTCGAGCCGCTACTGCTCCGGCTGCAACTCGCCTCGCGCAATTGCTTACTTTGCGCACTAGATACACAATATACTATTATTGGTATTTACAGAAGTTTTTTCAACGATTTTTATATCTGAGTATATACATACAAGCGCCTTCTTTATAGAGCCACGCCTCTCAGGGCTGCAAAATTACTATTGCAAGCTTAGTTGCCAAATATAGGTTTTTTTGTTTGATTTGTAGACTTGTTTCTAACTGCACATCATTGCTTCGTGCTTCTTACCCTGTTACTCCTTGCTTCTTACTGTCATTCTTGATAGAAGGTCCAGTGCCCAGTGCAATTGTTATTTTATGTTTGACTAATTTATAGTAATAGTAACAGTTCATCTGCTATTATGCCAAAAACAGCAAAATCTTCGCCAAGTGATTTAATTTACAAGTGGATAAAAATAAAATATAAATTAACTCGAAAATTTCAAAATACATTTAAACAATATTCCAGATAAGGTTGGAAAAATTGTGCATAATAAATTCAGGGAAGTTTTAGTACACAACCCGAATTGCCGAATTATTTATTAATAAAAGATTAAGCAGATGACCTGACTTTGGAATCATAACAAATATTAGTTATTTTAAGTATGCACATCGTGTGATGTAGAAAGCTCATTTTCTAATTACAAATTTTTGCTTTCTGACAGGAGAAATATTATAACCTCCAAAAATTTGAAACTGTTGTTAGTGTGTTACAGTGCATTCTATTAAGCAAAATGCAAATGCCTTCTACATCACACGCAGTGCATTCATATAGGATCATACTTTGATATAATTCGAATATATTTATGTAAAATAAATTTTTGTTTAATTTTTAAATGCAAAAATTAAAGTTTATTTATTTCATGGCAAATTTTTTAATCGCCTGACACATGCCTAAATTTGTTAAATGTCTATTTCATGGCCTTTTTTATATATAAAAAAGCTTAATTGCCTGCTTTTTCTAACATTTTTAGTGCCTAAAATCCGGGCTCTTAATTCCGCTTTATCGTAAGTACGATCCATTTTTTATTTGTATCACTGCATCACATATTTTAAGCTATTACATGTATTTAATTACATTCAATTTGTTGCTCTGTAATATTTTCTGCTTAGTATTTTTTTCTGTAGTTTATTTTACAAGTCTTTTTGGAGTATTTATTTTGCTATATTTAAGAGGAATGCCCACCCCTACAAAATTAAGCAAAAATATGTTCTCGTTGGGCCCATGAAATTGACTTTAATTTTGGTCCGATTTGTTTGCTCTTTTTTTAAATTTAAAGATAAAAGATGTCTCTAGGTCTGCCTAGTGGCATTTTTTTTAAATTTGAATTTTTACATGTATTTTTTAAGCTCCAAAGTTAGTAAAATTTTAAGAACTTTGAAGATAAAATATTAAAAAACTAAAGTTAAAATTAAAAAAGTGACACTAAGCGGACATAGCCTAGACTTTAATCTTTCATTTAAAAAAAAAATTGTTTAAAAACATTTAAAATTAGCGGTATTTTCATGTGCCCAACGAAACCCCTTTTGTAGTAGAAAATGGCTAAATACGGTTCATTCATCGAATCAACCGATGTCGTCACAATGGGTAACAATGGTTTGTGACGGCATCGCTTCATTCGTTAAATGGATCTTCAAAACTAGTGGGGATTCCTCTTAAGTTTAATGCTTTGGGTTTATTTGTTGTACTCTGATTTAATTTATCTCATTATTAAATTGTATAAGTACTGTGTTTGTGATATCACTTCAATTCCTACACCATTTTGCATAGTTTATTTAGCCATTCTGGCACAACACTTGTATAGCTTGTTATTTTGCTACTCTTTTCAGTATTTAGTTCAAACACTTTTGACACTACACTTGTTTAATTTTTCACATAACTACACTATTGGCACCTTTCATTTATGCAGTGCCACTTTGTTTAATTCTAACTAGCATTGTTGCTTTATTTCTAACTCTTTGTTGCGTAGGGCGTCAACTTTTAGATTTACGCATTTCCTTAAACTTATTTGTGGGCCCATTACCTGTTTCTTCCCATCTTTCGTCATCAAAGAGCGACATTGTTGTGTTAAGTCTCTCAGAATAGCTCCTGAGAGTGAAGAGTGTCCATCCTTTTCCCGTCCATTGTTGCACTATTCTAGTATTCTATTTTTTCACGCTACAAGTCGTGTTTCGGCACGCACTTTCTTTTACTATTTTTACATAAACGATCTAGCAATCAAACACATTCGTTATCTAGTGCTTGACCGTAACAGTCGTACAGTGATACACCAGTGTATAACTTAAAACTACGGCACAAACCCTAAAATAAATCCCTACAAATATCAAGGTAAGGTAGAGTACATCAATTACTCCCACTTACCATCAATAACTTCCCTTAAAAATAAATCTAAATGACATGAGACATAAAACAAACCTACCTACTGACTAAGAACGACAGCGATGACCTCTGACTACAGGAGTCACAGCTCGCAAACAAACAAGCAATCAAATAACGCTAACCAACCCGCAACCAACAATTCATTCGCAAACGTAACAAAACAAGAACTATCGAGCACAATTTACTAAAACAAGGCAGCTTAGTTTGCCCTGCGGACATCACATTTGCATCCCGCATAATAGTCGTATTAATTAGCATTTTACCTGAAACTTTTTGGGAACAAATCCGATGGACATACGGTTTTCTGCAAAATGTTCTGGGAATCGTCTGAAACAAAAGGTACATCTAACCTCTGTACGCTCGCAAATTTTTAATTGTTTATTTAACAAATGGCCCAATTTTGTTGGAGTATTGATGAACATATAGAAAATATCACAAACTGTTCAACGAAAATGTCGGGAAAATGTTCTCTCGGGGAATTTCGAGGTCCCTCTTTATCATGTCTGTGTTGAAATAGTTATTTACGAACCAAATGCAGGAAGATTTTTATTGAAACACGAGCGAAGCGAGGGTTTCATTTACGCTAATCTGGGATGGTGTCTTCCCGCAAGAGGTTTGTACAATGTTTTTTGTAACATATAACACTATAATTAAATACATTCAAGTTATAGTTTGTTGTAGTCTGGTGATCATGAAATTTGAGGTTACGTTGTGTTTTCTACTCACTACTACCGACACATGGCGCGCAAGTCGCACAATCGACACCTCTCAGGTGAAAGGGTGTTACCTACATTTGGACTGTTTCGAGTTATTGAAAAAAAACCGTATTAGTTTATAATATAATTTATATAAATATTGTCGTTATGTTATTCGAGTGAGTTAACATGTTTAAACTTAAATACAAAATATTTTGTTTATTGCGTGGCAACAAATATTAGTAATTAATAAATATTTAGAAAAATTGTGGCTTACAGCCTTTTAGTAATTGTAATTATTATTATATTAAGTCAAATACGTTGTAAACAGCGCACAAGCACACGGTAAATTAAAAAAAATTATTATAAAATGAAAAATAATATATAGACTGGGGCAAAACAACCTCCTTAGTTTAATAGATAATTGTGAAGCGAGCAGAGGTCGTAAAAGGATGGGAATGTCGTGTATAGCGGCCGATATATATATATATATATATATATATATATATATATATATATATATATATATATATATATATATATATATATATATATATATATATATATATATATATATATATATACCGGGAGTTTTTTTTATTAGTAAACATAGGGCATGTCATTACCATAGTTACAATGTTACAGAATGACAGCAATGTATTGGAGCGTCTTTTTTATCAGTAAACATAGGGATAATTACATACTAAAATAAATATGAAATATAAATTAAAGAAATGATAAATTATTTATTTATATTTTCTACACTTAAGAACTAGGTAGATACCTATATTAAACTAATGAGAATTTTTTTAAACGAATTAAATGCTCAAAATTGGAACCATTAACTTCTAAACAATATCCTAAACGATTAAAAAATAATTTATAGCATTTGCTGGGGAGTAATATTGTGAGAAGCAGCACTAATTCGATTTTTTAATTGTTCAACATTCATTCTGTCACCATTGTACACATTATTTTTTAAGTGTCTACCTAGTTCTTAAATTCTCATTAGTTTAATATGTATCTACCTAGTTCTTAAGTGTAGAAAACATAAATAAATAATTTATCATTTCTTTAATTTATATTTCATATTTATTTTCGTATGTTAATTATCCCTATGTTTACTGAAAAAAAAAACGCTCTAATGCATTGCTGTCATCCTGTAACACTGTAACTATGGTAATGACATGCCCTATGTTTACTTATAAAAAAAACTCTCTGTATATATATATATACCGGGTGTATATTGAAAAGTGAAACATAGGCGTTTAACATGGTAAATCAGTTTTTCCGTTCGCATTGCTTCCCTAATTATTTTAGACAAAAATGTTTCAAATAAATTTTGTTGAGTATAAAATTCTACATCCGGGTCAGTAAACAAAATTTATTTTGGTTGCTTTATAACTGCAGAAATCAAATTTGAAAATACACGGAATAGCGAATTAATAGTGTAACGAGCGGCGCCTGGATGGCGGTGGCCAAGCGACCTCCACGGACCAGTTTGCATTGTCTAGCCGTCGCGCTATTGTGTTGATGGCGCCAGAGGGGGATGACTCATCAGGTCACGCGATACGGTAATAAAATTTAATGACTTTCTGGAAGGAATTTATGGAATCTACCAGAATTACCGGCTGTGGATATATAAACGCTACCCGAGCGGACGGTGAGTCAGTCTACGTTAGAATGGTGACATAAATAGAAGTCTACGTTAGAATAGTGACATAAATAGAACTAAATATTCATGTATTGTGACATAAATAGAGTTTAATGTTTTCTTGTGGTTAAATAAATAATTACAGTGTATAAATAAATAATCCTAGTAGTGTTAAGTGTGTAAATAAATATTCCTAGTGTATAATTAGTGTTTTAAGTTTAATTAATAGTGCGTGTTTATTTAATAATTATTAACTTTTATCTTTTATTTTTCGTTATTAAACTTGTTATATAAATATTCGTGTTTTACTGATTTTACACTTCACCAAAATAAATAAAACCGTTACAATTGGTGTCAGGTGTGGGGTTTAATAAACTGTGAAGTGTAATTAATAATAAATAAAATGGCGACAAAGAGAGTTAAATTAAGTGACTTAAAAGTGGCTGAATTGAAGAAAGAACTAGAAGAACGGGATCTAGACACAGCGGGAGTCAAGATCGTAGTTCAACAGCGTCTACGAAAAGCCCTAGAAGATGCTGGTGAAAATCCTGAGGAATTTGAAGTTGCGTGTAGCGTATCCGAACAACTGCAAGAAACTTCTAGAAATTTAAAAGAAGAATTGTCCGCATCATCTAAATCTTTGAAAGAAGAAATAACAAAAAGTTCTAGAAAGTGTGAAGATAATTCTAGAACTTTGAAAGAAGAATTAGCCGCAACGTCTAGAATATTGGAACAAAAATTAGAAGAGAGTTCTAGAAAATCAGAGGAAAGTTCTAGAATATTAGAAGAGAAAATTACAGAAACATCTAGAAATTTAGTAGAAAAGTTTGTAGAAAATTCTAGAATTTTAGAAGAAAAATTAGACGACAAATTAGAAGAGAATTTCAAGAACCTGAAGCAAGAATATGACAAGAAGATAGAACAATTAGAACAGAATTTATCCAACATTTTGTCATCGCCGATGTCGACAACCGAAGCGAGCAAAGGTGACGGGGTTAAAATAGAAAGAACCATTAAAGCAGAACACAATTCGACATCTCACGTGAAAGCTCCAAAATATGACGGAAAATCAGCGTGGCCTAATTATTTGAGGCAATTTGAAATAGCTGCTAAAATAAATGGTTGGTCATCAGAGGAGAAGGCTAGTAATCTGGCCCTTGCCTTACAAGGAGAAGCCCTCAATATTATTCAAACGGTGAAACCAGAAGAGCAAGAAGACTACGAACTTCTAGTCAAACAACTGGATATGCGGTATGGCAATGCACATTTGAAACAGACGCAACTGAATAACAAATATCAGGAATCGAAGGAGACACTTCAAGAATTCGAAGCTGACATATCTCGTTTGGTTCACCTCGCATTCCCTGATGCTCCGGAAAGCGTGATACAGACCCTGGCTATACAACAATTTGTCAGCGGAATCCGAGACAGCGAAATCCAGAAATCTTTAAGAATAGCGCACACAAAAACAATAAATTGCATTAGAGCATGAAGCTGCTAAACAAGCTTCGCGTAACCAATCCAGAGTGAGGAATATTGATGCTGAGAGAACCGAGAACGTGGAAGATTTAGAAGAGAGAATGCGTCGAATCGTCAACGAAATGATTCCGGAAAGAAGAAAACTACGTTGCTGGAATTGTGGTGAGCTCGGTCATCCGCAAAGACTTTGCAGGAAATTACGGAAGGCTGAACCGAAGAAAGAAGACGACGAGTCGGAAAACTAAGTCGGGTTGATGCGAAGGGGCAATCGTCGACCCGTAATCCAGTAGCCCCACATTCTATCGGTTATGTCGCATCCCTTCATCATCAAGCTAACAGCATCTATGTGGACGGCTGTATTGACGGAAGGCCACTTAAAATGTTGCTAGATACGGGTGCGACGAAGACAATTATTAGACCCGACGTGGTAAGAAGAACTGGCAAGACACATCTCCATCCAACCAAGTGGCGATTACGCACAGCAACTGGAGAACAAGCAACCGCATCTGGAGAGCTGGATTTCAACATCACTATCGGGAATACCTCCTTTGACCATCGTGTGCTGGTAGCTGACGTTGAAGATGAACTCATTCTTGGTATGGACATCATGAAGAAGCACGGTTTTAAACTTGACCTGAAGAATGGCGTGATGGTGGTCAATGAAGAAGAACTCGTATTACACCCACGGGACGAGAACGCCGTACGTGTGCTAATAGCCGAGGATGTCACCCTCCCAGAGCGAAGCGAGATTATCGTAGAAGGAAGACTAGAAGGTAGTTTCTGCGAGGGAAACATTATCATGCTGGAGCCCAAGAATGATGATAGCAGAACTGGACCTGGAGTTGTTATTGGAAAATCGCTTATAAAAGCAAAGAGGATAGTCCCGGTTCGAGTAATGAACATTAATGTTTATCCCGTTTTAATTAAAAGTGGGACAAAAGTAGGGGAATGTTCATCAGTATCCTCGATTATTCGAACTGTTACGGCCAAGGAATCGAAATGCAATAAAATCCCGGACACATTAGTCAATGAAATGTCATCATTCCAAGGATTGACCGCCAACCAGAAAACCAAGGTGAAAAATTTAATCGGGAAATATCAGGACGTATTTGAGTATGACAAGAACTCCAAGGGAAGAACCAACGTGGTCCGCCATAAAATAGACACCGGAGACGCAAGACCCATCCGCCAAGCAGCAAGAAGATTACCACTGGCAAAGCGAGAAGAAGCTGAGAGAATAGTTGAGGACATGAAGTTGGAAGGCGTGATTGAGCCTTCAAGTAGTCCATGGGCTTCACCAGTGGTGTTAGTGAAGAAGAAGGATGGATCTACACGTTTCTGCGTTGATTATCGTCAACTTAACAACGTAACGAAGAAAGATAGCTACCCGCTGCCCCGAATAGACGATACACTGGATACTTTGGCTGGATCAAAGATTTTCTCCACGTTGGATTTAAAAAGCGGTTACTGGCACCATCGGCACGGGACTTTGGCAATTTACTGTTATGCCATTTGGGCTCTGCAATGCCCCTGCAACTTTCGAACGACTCATGGAAACCGTTTTAGCTGGACTATCGTGGAAAACCTGTTTGGTTTACCTCGACGATATTATTGTGGTCGGAAAAACGTTTGAGGACCACATGAAGAATTTAGAAGAGGTTTTCCAAAGATTAAGAAAGGCCAATCTGAAGCTCAGCCCGAAGAAATGTCACCTATTCCAGGAGGAAGTTCATTACCTGGGACACATAGTTTCTGGTAGAGGGATTGCAGTAGACTCAGAGAAAATAAAATCTGTTGAAGACTGGCCAGTACCTAGAGACAAGAATTCTAGGTTTATGCACCTATTATCGACGATACGTACCAGGATTTGCCAATATTGCTAAACCGTTGACAAAGCTTACTGAAGAAGGCCGAAGATTCATCTGGGAAACGGACTGTCAAGCCGCATTCACACAACTGAAACATTCCTTGACAAGTGCACCTGTTTTAAGTTACCCGTTACCAGAAGGAGACTTCATACTAGACACAGATGCCAGCAACGTTGGAATTGGCGGTGTGCTTTCCCAAATTCAAGACGGACATGAGAAGGTTATTGCCTACTTCAGCAAGACATTGTCAAAACCTGAAAGAAATTATTGTGTCACCAGAAAGGAATTATTAGCAGTCGTTAAGTCCATCGAACATTTCTACAAGTATTTGTACGGTAGAAAATTTCTTATTAGAACCGACCACGCTGCTCTAAAATGGCTACTACAATTTAAGAATCCGGAAGGTCAAGTAGCCAGATGGATTGAACGACTACAGGAATATGACTTTGTGATTGAACATAGAGCAGGAACGAGCCATCGTAATGCAGACGCATTGTCGAGAAGACCATGTCAGGAGGAATGTAAACACTGTAGCCGAGTAGAAGAATAACATTCAATCGTCGCGAGGACAACAGTAGTTGACGATAGATGGCATCCAGACGACCTGCGTCAAGACCAAGAAAATGACCCGGATTTGAAAATCATACTGGATTGGAAGAATAGTGAAGAAAAGCCAGAATGGGAAAATGTTGCACCACATTCCCGGAAAGTAAAATCGTACTGGGCACAATGGGACTCTATTGTGGTTGAAGAAGGTGTCCTGAAACGTGTGATGGAGAACACCGAAGGTACTGAGACGAAAACTCAGCTGATTGTTCCACGGAGCCGAGTACCGGAAGTGTTGAAGGAAATCCATGATGGAACTGGAGGAGGACATTTTGGAGTCAACAGAACCGTGGAAAGATTGCGCCAACGATTTTACTGGGTGAATTGCAAAGAAGATGTTAAAGAGTGGTGCAAGAAGTGTGTTGCTTGCGCTGGAAGTGACGGGCCACATAAGCGGCGAAGAGCTCCAATGCGTCAATACAATGTTGGCAGTCCATTTGAGCGCATTGCGATTAATGTAGCCGGACCATTCCCGGAATCCGACGAGGGAAACAAGTACATATTAGTCGTTATGGATTACTTCACCAAGTGGGTTGAAGCTTATCCATTACCTAACCAGGAAGCCGTCACTGTTGCTGAAGTTCTGGTAAAATAATGTATTTGCCGATTTGGAGTCCCTCGTGAACTACACTCCGACCAAGGAAGAAATTTTGAGTCTGCCCTTTTCCAAAACATCTGTAAGATAATGGAAATCAACAAGACTAGGACAACTGCACTACATCCGCAGTCCGACGGCATGGTCGAACGAATGAACAGAACTATCAACCGATATCTATCAAAGGTTGTCTCTAAACATCAAAGAGACTGGGACCGACATCTGCATCTGTTCCTGATGGCTTATCGTTCATCCGTACACGAGACGACAGGGCAGACACCTGCTAACATCTTATTTGGACGTGAGTTACGGTTACCATGTGACCTGGTATTCGGCAGCAAACCTGGAGAAGATCTGGCTGGGGAGGATTATGTTACGAACTTGCGAAGAAGAATGGATGATATTCATGAACAAGTCCGTTCAAGTATTCAGATAGTCAGCGCCAGGATCATTATGACATCAGGGCTGAGGAAAATGTTTACCAACCTGGAGATCTGGTGTGGTTGAATAACCCGCAGAGGCGTCGTGGATTATCGCCGAAGCTGCAGAAGAATTGGGAAGGCCGATATGAAATCATCAAGAGAATTAACGACATAATCTACCGGATAAGAAAAATGCCTAATGGGAAGCCGCGAGTAGTATATTTTAATCGTCTAGCTTCTTTCGCCGGCGATAACCATGAAGACCATCGTGAAGCTACGGTTCGAAGAGTTGAAGCCCAAGAACCTACATTTGAAGATTTCATGGAAACTTATTCCACTAACCGTAAAGCTCGGTATGGCGTTACCCGAGAGGAACAACTAGACCTGTTCACGGTTTCACCGGACTATTCCCTTGGTCACTGCACAGCCGAAGACACGAAAATGTCGGAATCGCTACTGTCTTCAAGAAGAAGTTTGGACGACTACAAGAGCTGGCCAACCAACGTCCATCCGTCGGGAGAACAGTACTTAGGGATAATGACGTGGAACACAAACGATACATTTACTATTTAGTTACGAAGGCAAAATCGAACCAGAAGCCACTGTATCGTAATTTGTGGAATTCATTGTGCGATCTGAGGGACCACCTATTGGACAACGACATCATGAAGCTGACTTTACCGAAGATAGGCTGTGGACTAGATGGCTTGGATTGGAGGATTGTGAGGAACATGTTAGAGATCCTCTTCCGGTATACTGGAATTGAAATCCTCGTCTGCAGCTTCAACCCAAAGAGACAAGGCAACACAGAACCGACCGTGGACTGTCAAGACATCAAGACATCCGGGTGCATCAAGGGTGATGCATGTAGATTTCGTCATCAAGGACTGTTCCGGGACGAAACAGTCTTAAGGAGGGAGCAATGTAACGAGCGGCGCCTGGATGGCGGTGGCCAAGCGACCTGCACGGACCAGTTTGCATTGTCTAGCCGTCGCGCTATTGTGTTGATGGCGCCAGAGGGGGATGACTCATCAGGTCACGCGATACGGTAATCAAATTTAATGACTTTCTGGAAGGAATTTATGGAATCTACCAGAATTACCGGCTGTGGATATATAAACGCTACCCGAGCGGACGGTGAGTCAGTCTACGTTAGAATGGTGACATAAATAGAAGTCTACGTTAGAATAGTGACATAAATAGAACTAAATATTCATGTATTGTGACATAAATAGAGTTTAATGTTATCTAGTGGTTAAATAAATAATTACAGTGTATAAATAAATAATCCTAGTAGTGTTAAGTGTGTAAATAAATATTCCTAGTGTATAATTAGTGTTTTAAGTTTAATTAATAGTGCGTGTTTATTTAATAATTATTAACTTTTATCTTTTATTTTTCGTTATTAAACTTGTTATATAAATATTGTGTTTTACACTTCACCAAAATAAATAAAACCGTTACAATAGTAACAGCCATGGAATTAAAAACAGGAGATGAACAAATGCGTAACGTTTTAAACGTTATATATATATATATATATATATATATATATATATATATATATATATATATATATATATATTTTTTTTTTTTTTGCGTTACAAAAGTTTCAGTTGTAAACATAATGTGGACGAACGAGCAACGCGCTTTTGCCGTTGAAATGAGTCTGTAATCGCCGCCCAGTGCGCGTTCCGTATTCGATTCCAAATTCCCCGTCGTCAAGCAGTTCCGGGCCGAAAATCGATTACGTTATGGGTAAAAAACTTTCGGGAAACAGGAGCTGTTGTCAGGAAGAGAGGTGGACGACCTCGAACTGCTCGAACACCCGACAACAGATCCTGTTTCCCGAAAGTTTTTTACCACAACGTAATCGATTTTCGGTCCGGAACTGCTTGACAATTCGATTCCAAATTCACCGTCGTTTCTCTATTGAAACTAGGGAGGTTGTTTTGCCCCACCATGTAGTAATCTATTAAAGAAAGGTTTATTTTAATAAACATAATACAATCCAAAAGAAATTATTTGAAAATAATAGTAAGTATAATAACAATGTGCGCCCTCTTCTACTTGAATTTTTTGTATACCTACGTATGTTTTTTGCAAGCTCTTCAATGCACGATAATAAGAAACTACGTTATTTATCCATATCATTTAAATTCCAATAGTTTTGAAAAATACTTAAACGACTTTCGTCTGTAAAATGTAAGGAACAATAATCATTGTTCTGACATTTGCTATTAATGCATGGATTTGTTTTTAGTTTCTTTTTACCTCTCAGAGAGGTATTTTAATCATGCTAAAATTTCGATAGTGAGTTTTCAATGAATAAGCCCGTTTTGAGGTCCCTAGAACACGATTTTGATAGTTTCGCGATGATGTCTGGCTGTGTGTGTGTGGATGGATAAATGGGTGGATGGATATTGCGATGTTGCAGGTACGATAACTCAAATACCACTGAATTAAAAAAATTTGTACATAATATGCTGACAACCTAGATTAGATCTGATTAGATTTTGGTCGTGCAACCAGAAGTGGTAATTTCTTGAAGATCTGAAGAGTTTTTCTGGAATATCCTTAACATTTATGGATTAATAGAAATTTTTTAAATCTATCTACAATTTGTATTCAAAACGTTGTTTCTATCTAGCACCATTTTCCAATTACAAAAAGTTTAAAATTCTACAAATGTTACAATTTTGATTTATCTGCCACCAATGAAAACATAAAATAATAGTATATTATTTAACGAGTAAATAATGTAGGCTATAATTAATGAGGATGAAAGTTTGTTCACGAGCCGAAGGCGAGTGTATAAATCATCCGAGTTAATTATAGCCATTATTTTCGAGTCAAATACGACGTTTTATCTACAACTTTTTAAATAAAACAACATTTTCTTACTACAAATTTGTATTGATATTAACCTAACCTCAAACTTTGGTGTGATGACAATTTATCCGAGTAATTTAGAACTATTACGGGCTAGTCATATACAGCGTTTTACAAATTTTTATTATTTTTACTGTTTCTGCTTACAACGTCATTAAATGATAACACTAATATTAAAACAGATGTGATGGCAGTTTGACAGTTCGAGAGAATAAAGTTCTCATTATTTAACAGTGTGAAATAATGAATTCATTATTTCATAATGTGTCCTTATGGAGGGGTTTATTATACTACTTTCACGTATATAATGAATACATTATTCTATTGTTGTAGATAAAATATTTTATTCAATTTTAACGTTTTAAACTACTATTATTAACTACATAGCAACAAACTTTAAACAACTGTTTATTCGCAAGTGAATAATTTTATTTTAAATCACTCAAGAAATTTTTTAATCACTCTAACATTTTAAACTGTAATTATTACTTCAAAAATGCATAAAAACAATAACAACTTGCCACTAACGACTACTTTGATTAGTTTTTTTTGTTATGTCAAAATAAATTTATAATTCATATATTTGAAATAATTTCGTCAAAATTGAATAAAATTTTGTATAAACCACGCGAGATACGAATGTTTATACACTATAAGAAATTATCCCACTTGCCCTTCGGGCTCGGGGGTAAACTATCTTCTCTTGAATAAAAATTTATGTATCTCACTTGGTGTATAAATATCTATAAGTGTTAATGTCAAATAAATTTTTGACTTTTTGTCAAATTGAAATTGAAAATATGAAATACCATATATTATTTATAAGGTCAAGATAAACTATAATAATATTATAAAAACTCCCTTCTACAATGGTATATTTGTGATTAAGTACTTTCATACTATATTATATTAATAAAATAGAAGATTATGGCAAAAGGTCATGTGTTGGCCACATTAGATTTTTAAAATTTGCACCTAAAATAACAAACTCACTAGAAACAGCATTCACAAGAACAACATTATTTATTCTAAGGTAAAATAATGTAAGCCACATGAATATTGAGGGATACGACATTTTAAATATCTGTGTCTCAAAAAATGTTATAAGCCAACAAAATCATTGAGGCTTACGTTATTTTTCCTCAACTAAATCGCGAATTAGTGTGGCTTACCACAACCTTTAAGGCTGGCGTCTGAAGCAGTGAAATCGTAGTTCTTTCACAGTTCAAAAAGTATTGATTCAGCAGAAACAAAAAAAATATTTTTTACAATTTTAAAATGGTATCCAGGGGCAGACACTATTTATTTGTTTATAAGTCAATAAATGTAAAAGTTATAAACAAAAAATTATAATTTTAATGAAATAAAGAATTATAAAAAATACTTGCCCCTGCAATCAATTGTCAGAAATTTAAATATGTTTACAGTTTCTTAATAACATGTACCAAATTTGAATAATGGAAGAACGGAGATTATTCCATAAGAGCTAACGTTAAGTGAGTTCAGCGTTTTATAGCTGACAGCTATATTCAATAAAAGAAACCGAATGTCAAAATTTTATTCGTTCAGAATCTACAGGTCATTAAACACAAAATAAATTTTAAAAACTAAAATTTCTCAATTTTCCCCCGACGAAAATCTTAAAATTTTGACTTAATTAAGGCTTTTAAAAAAAAAATTAAAATAATCTGTCTTATAGAGAATTGTTCGGAGACTTCAATAAAAGAAACCGGATGTCAAAATTTTTATTCAATTCGAAACACGAAACTACAGGTCATTAAACACAAAATAAATTTTCTCTAACTAAAATATCTTAATTTTTCCGCAACGAAAATCTTAAAATTTTGACTTACCTAAGGCCTTCAAAAAATTTTCAAATAATCTATCTTGTAGAGAATTGTTCGGAGAATACTGAGTTGATTTTTTAACATAATATATTATGTATGTATTTTGAATCGATGTATCATTTAAAAAAAGTTATGTTACCTTAGTTTTACTGAAATTTACTGTACTTATTTCTCAGAGAAAATGTAACTTATTGTAAAAAAACATGTTGTTACCTAATAAAAAATAATAATAAACAAACTAAGTAAATATAAGGTATAAATAGACGTACTAATAAACGTTCACAGGTTTTCCGCTGCTGAGTTGCTGTCCGGTGAGTACCTCGGAACTCGGCGGCGCGCCACTTATTAAAGCTTTTTACGAGATCACCTGCTGAATAATTACAAATGTAACCTATGGTATCGATAGCCCTTGAAATGCTCTACAAATTTTATACCGACCATTTTTTTTCTTAAACGCCTCTTTTTGGCGTAAATCACGAAAATATTCAACATACCTCTAAACTGTGTATCATATTATTAACTTTCTAATTAAATATTATCTCTATACATTGCCATAATGTAAAAAGCAAGTATGCAATAGAAAGCCCTGTTAAATTCGAACATTTTAAGCTAAATTTCAACTCATTTACTCGTTTCGTTAACTTTTTATAAACAAAAATAAAAATATTTGCAAGAAAACAAAACCGGTGACCATTTTGATCAAAATGGCGGCAAACCCGACGCGGTATTTATGGGGATTTTCTTGGGGATGTTCAGTAGAGTATTTCTAACGATATCCTGAAGGACCCATCTTGGTTTTTTGAAAGTCCGGGTCAAAACCTAAATGCACTGGACTAGTTTTTGATGGAAATCATTGTCACAAGGTTGTTGTACATAGTTGTTTATTGTTGTAAACTGGCTAATTAACAAATTAATAACTCTACCCCCGGAATCATTAGGGAACCAGAATTTTTCCCAACAACTCCGGGGCAATGGTTCTCCACAAAAATCCGGAGTTGTTGGGAAAAATTCTGGTTCCCTAATGATTCCGGAGGTAGAGTTATTAATTTGTTAATTAGCCAGGTTACAACAATTGAACAATAAACAGTCATATGTGCAACACCCTTGTGGCAATGGTTCTCCTCAAAAACCCATAGTTATTGGAAAAAAGTCTGGTTCTCTAATAATTTCGGGCGTAGAGTTATTCATTTGTTAATTAGCCAGGTTACAACAATTTAGCAATAAATAATAATTTCAATACAAACATGATAAAGAGGGACCTCGAAAACCCCCGAGAGAACATTTTCGTTGAACAGTTTGTGATATTTTCAATTATGTTCATCAATACTCTAACAAAACTGGGTCATTTGTTAAATAAACAATTAAAAATTTGCGAGCGTACAGAGGTTAGATGTACCTTATGTTACAGATGATTCCCAGAACATTTTGCGGAAAACCACATGTCAATCGGATCTCTCCCCAAAAAGTTGCAGGTTTTCAATTTCCAAAAACAGAATATGTATCTACGTCTCAAAAAAAAACTTGTCGAACAAATAACAACTAAATACAAAACTGTAACTATAGAAAATCACGAAATTAACATACGGCCACTAATTAAACCTGCAAAGCGCATCATTCTCTCTAATGTAAACCTCCAAATACCGCATGACATTTTTGAAGAAAAATTAAAAGAACTAGACATGAAACTGTTATGTTTGACAATAAAACCCACTAGACTTTATTATACTCTTTTATTATTATCAAAATATACGTTTACAAAAAACAGTCAAAACTGTATCACCGGAAATACATCAATTGCCCAACACACTGTATCGTCAGTGTTCCCATCCCTACATACACAACACTCTCCCTTACTTAAATGAATTTCACAAATATTATACGTTCAGTCTTACAACAGGTTCCCTTATATGAGTAGAGCGTCTAAGTTCTACATTATTATTAGGAGTAGAGTGGATAGGACTCTTTGGTACAGATTTATTAGGAGATAACACTGGAATAGGTTCGTTTCGTACGATAGGTATTTCCTTTGTTATCAACATTAGTGGTTTTGCTTCAGTGGCTACTATGGCTTCATAATTGACCTCATTCGGCTTCATTATGATCTTTATGTGTGAGTCGTACTCGGTCATTTACAAATACTAAATAAGTACAATTACTTAGTATTTTCAGTAGATATTTTACCAGGTTTCCATAATTTTTCTAATTTTATGTAGACAAACACTTGTTGCCCTTCCGTATACAATATCGTTTTCTTCCTTGTTCTATTTACATACTTCTTCACCCTGTCCAAATAATTTTCTTCTCGCTTTCCTTTTCCATAAGTTGGTTTTAACTATTTTCAGCGCTCCCGTTAGACTCAGGGTGATATGGTGGTGTGTGGATTAATTTGATTCCATTTGAAAGGCAGAACTTCTGCATTTCTTCACTATCAAACGGAGGACCATTATCAGCAACTAAAGTTTCTGGTAAGCCCATGATAGCAAAACTATGTCTCAATTTTTATATGGTTTTTGTAGCGGTTGTGCCATTCATTATATAAAGTTGGAAAAAGTCCATGTGAACTCTACTCCAATTTCTTGTGTCTCTATTCCATGGTTGTAGAGTAGATTCTCTGGATTTATCACCAAATATTTGAAAATTTTCACACTTTGTCACTATGTCTTCTATGTCCTGGTGAATGTTCGACCACCATATTTCGGAACAAGCTTTTCCTTTCATTCTTACTATCCCAGGATGCTGATCATGAATTAATTGTAGAACATTTAATCTTAAGCTTTTCGGAATGACAACTCGCTGCCCCCAAGTTTAAGGAGTTTCGATATCGATTATCTATCTAGGGAATCTAAAGAAAAATCTATTGTATTTCTGCAGACTAAATTTTGTTGTAAAGAACACCGAAAATATAAATATATATATATATATATATATATATATATATATATATATATATATATATATATATATATATATATATATATATATATATATATATATATATGTATATAGCGAAATATATATTTTTTGTTTATAAATATTTTATTACTATCTTTCAATTAAATTGTATTTTTAAGTCCTGAAGATTTTATATTTTAAAATACATAATTTTAAAAATCAATCGAAAACACGGCAACAGCGCTAGTATTTTAGCTGCTTTACGTTGGCTGCAGTGATTCTAACCTAACTGTTGGTGTCAACACAACTGTCAAGTGTTGTCAGAGGTAGTAAATGCAATAGCTCATAATTGTTCTTTTGACGCTCCAAGATTAATGCAAGCTATAAGAAATGAGAACTTAATTGATAGTTTTCGTCCAGTCATTCATTATTTCCAAGACACTTTAAAATTATTTAAAAACAGATTTCCTGAACGTAGATCTAAAAAGCAACAACTAACTTTAACAACTTTGTCGTCGGAAACATTATCATTATCTACAAAGTATGCTCATAACGCTGAATATGATGTCTATTTATTAGAACAATTGGTAGAAATTCATCTTTCTGTTTCAGAAATAATTGGTAATGGGGAAAGCTTTGATCAAGTATATGACAAACTTACACAAAAGATACAGATATTATTTCTACTGTACAGCCTTTAAAAAGAGTCAGATCTCCTGGAATGATTAAAATATTAGCGACTTTTGGAATTAGTTACGAAATAATTGCAAACAAATTTAGTGATCATTGACCCGTCATATCCCTTGTAGAGTTTTTAGTAGATGAACACGAATAATAAAGTGTGTCCAATTTCCTAAAACTGACTTATGTATGTGTATTTTCTTTTATTTGTTGTGAAAATATAAAGATAATATCAATTGTTACAAACTCTATAAAATAATATGCTTCAACATAAACGCACTCTTATTTTCCTACAGTATTTTAAATTTCGCGCCAATCTATGATTTGCGACGTTGCCGTAGTTATCGCTCTTTTAGTTATGTGAGCATTATTGTTACGTTTTAAATGTTATTTATTTGAATTACTCAATAACGGTGTGGAAGAATCCACTGAATTTTAGTTTCATGATTTATTAATGTCTGATTTATAATTACTGTAAATCTCTTTCTGGTGGTATTATTTTTATAGATTACACAGCCCTTTAAAAATGTATTCTCATTTACTCCCATGTAAAACAGAAATTTTAAAAAATTTATTTTTAAAAAACGGTGTGGAAGATTGATCTGAAATTTTAACAGTGAACAATAAATACATCCATCTTCAACTTGTAAAAATTTCAGATGAATGGTAATATTTTCAAACACAGTATCGAACCTCCTTAACATCCTTCTTCGATTTCTAATTCATTTTTTTTCTATAATATGGTTTTAGATTTTCAATTTCTAAGTGTTTTGGAAAGCCGGATCTTGTCCATTCCAAAACAGTTATCAATTCTTTATCATTCATGTTTTCTTCAGCTATTTCTTTTATGTTATCGGTAATTCATTAAATCAGAGAAACTAAAAACCTCCTCAACACCTGCAGACTCTTCAAGTAGTAGTCGCGATAATCCATCTGCGCAAGCAACATGAGCGGCTTGTTTGTATTTGATTTCATAATTACAAGCTGAGAGAACAATAGCCCAACATTGAATTCTTGCATGAGCTAAAGTAGGAATAGACTTTTTACTGCCAAATATTGTTTGTAATGATAAACGTAAACTTTCTTCCATATATATATATATATATATATATATATATATATATATATATATATATATATATATATATATATGTATATATATATATATATATATATATATATATATATACAGGGTGTCTGTTTTTAAATGAACCAGCAATTTATCTCGCTTATTTGTTGATTTAGCGTTTTTTGTCAAATACATGATTTATACAGTATCATGTGTAGTAAATGATAGCGGATGTGAATCCTTGGTATCACTTCCGGTTTTTGAGGAAGTCATAGCAACTTTCAAATTTCAAATGGAACATTGTATTTTTTATTACGAATTTGAAAAGTACATTAAATTTTCTTTACGGTGGTATAAAAAAGTCATATGTTGTATTATTAAAATATTAAATTACGGGCACTTAAATTATGCACCTATGAACTCTGAAATAAGTAAGCCTTGCCGCGAAACAAAAACAATAGTTGAAAGCAGTTACCTGTCAACATTTTGAACATCTTTTATAAAATTAAAGTTATGCACTCTCGAGGTACTCTTAATTATTCATAATATGCGTTTTCTTTATTATAAGTAGATTTAAGAGATATTTTATTGTAATTTACATTGATTGTTGACAGGTAACTGCTTTCAACTATGGTTTTTGTTTCGCGGCAAGGCTTACTTATTTCAGCGTTCATAGGTGCATAATTTAAGTGCCCGTAATTTAATATTATAATAATACAACATATGACTTTTTTATACCACCTTAAAGCAAATTTAATGTACTTTTCAAATTCGTAATAAAAATACAATGTTCCATTTGAAATTTAAAAGTTGCTATGACTTCCTCAAAAACCGGAAGTGATACCAAGGATTCACATTCGCTATCATTTAGTACACATGATACTGTATAAATCATGTATTTGACAAAAAACGCTAAATCAACAAATAAGCGAGATAAATGCTGGTTCATTTAAAAACAGACACCCTGTATATATATATATATATATATATATATATATATATATATATATATATATATATATATATATATATATATATATATATATATATATATATATATATATAGAGAGAGAGAGAGAGAGAGAGAGAGAGAGAGAAAATTTGTTATCGACCGTTTGTAGTATAGGAAATGTGAAAAATATCGGGAATCGGTCAGGGCACAATAATTACGAGTTGTTTCGTACTTAAATTAATTTCAAAATTCCAATATTTCGGACATTAATTGTGTCCTTCATCAGGGATACTGTTAGCAAATACAATAAATAAATAACAAAGTTACACAAGTAAAATACATGAAAACATATTAAAAATACTTACGAAAAGTATTAAGTGTTAAAAGTATGAACATAATCACTGTTTGCAATATCGGTTTTTTTCTTTTGAACATTTAAATTGAGTTACTTGAAATTGTTTATACATTAAATTTAAAAAAAACCAATATTTTATCTTACAAATTTCGTAGTTAATTTTTTACAAGAAATTGCATGTGACTACCACCGTTGGTCAATTTGACGATTTCCCGCTTAAAGTATTTTACGGTTGGTAGTCTTGCACCTGTTGAACATGGCACATTTCACGCTGTTTGGTGACATTTATGGAATTTTTTGCACATGACAGAAATAGTTGTTTTATGTTTGTTTCGAATGTTTGTTCAGAAGGCGATTATAGTTTGTGTTGATGTTATTGATGTCTTTTTTGCTGTTAATGGTGTTTTTGGTGACTGCTATGTGAAACATCTCTAGCAATTTCCTTTTGCGTGTATTTTTTTCGGTGGATAATATGGTAACATCTTCTTTTTTGAAGCCATGTGTTAGGTTTCTGCAGTGAACAGCCATTGCACAGGATTTAGTAGGTATGTTAATGTCACTTTTGTGTTGTGTTATTCTTGATTTTAATGCTTGACTTGTTGCTCCAATGTAAAATTTTTCACAGTCGTCACATTTTATTTTATACACTATGTTACTTTTTTCCGGTGTTTTAATTTTCTCTTTTGTTATCGTGAAGTATGTGTTAAGTTGATCACGGTTTTGACAAGCTATTTTGATGTTCTCATTTTTGAAAACTTTAATTAGTTTATAAGATAAATCTTCAATGAAGATTATAGAACTAAATTTTGTTTCATTGCAATCATCATTTGCTTCTTGTGGTGTACCGTGCATTGTTCTTTCTGTGTTACTGGTGTAAATTAACTTCTTGAGAGCAGCTGGTGGATATGAGTTTTTTCTAAGTGTATTATATAATTCTTTCATGTTTTTTCTGTGGTACATTGGGTGTGACAGTTTAAGTATTCGTTGTTTTAGTCCTTGTACAAAGTTAATTTTTGTTTTAAGCGATTGTTCACTTCTGTAGTTCATATATCTTCCTGTGTGTGTTGGCTTTTTATAATAGTAGAGCGTTATTATATTATCCCCCGATCTAATCAGCAACATATCTAAGAAAGGAACGCTATTATCTGTTTCTTTTTCACATGTGATTTGTAGGTGTTTATTATAATTGTTGAACAAATCTAACGTGTATTCAATTTTGTCATTAGGTACTGCTAATATTACGTCGTCCGCAAATCGTTTGAGGAATGGCAGCTCAAAATCCAGTTTGTTACCGCATGTGTCAATGAAGATGTCCATCACTCTGTTGGCTAGGTACTTTTAAATCTTAAATGGCAACCTACATTTTTTATTGAAGATTCGTATTCTACTTTTATCACAATTTTTTTTTTAAATTCACGTCAGATGGCGCTCTAAACGAAAAAATAAGTTGAATAATGCGAATACAGCGTCATTTGTTGCAAATCGGAAAAAAGTGTCAGATTAAATTATCTTAATCGTAGCCGTAGAATAAAAATTTGTGATACGAAATAAAGGTTCCCATATAAGATTAAACACGTATTTTTCGGTTTTTCGATCGGATGCTTATTTCTCGAGATCACTGAGCGTTTCTGTAATTATTCTACGCGATGTCTAGAGCGCCATCAGTCGCGAATTTAAAAAAAAATGTTTGAGATAAAAGTTTCTTATTTTTTTTCGTAGAATACGAATCTGCAATAAAAAATGGAGGTTGCCATTTAAGATTTAAAAGTTACCCCCAGCTCGCCTCCAAGGGTGGGGGATCGTGTTAGGAGTTATTAGATAGATTTTTAAAAAAGATTGAATATGTGTTTTTGTGTTCTTCGATCAGATGCGTATTTCTCGAGATATTTGACCGTCCCAGAACTTTTTGTACACACAGTATAAAGGTTTAAGTATTATTGAGGGATTCTTAAAAAAATTTGAACAAAAGTTTATTAATCCCAGGTATGCCTGTAATTGTGTGACATTTTAGGTTATCAGGGCTTCTTTTATAGCTTTAACTGTAGATTCTAAAGGGTGTAACCCGTTTTTGTTAATTTTATGACCTAAAAACTATACTTGTTCTTGAAAAAATACTGATTTTTCTTTATTTACTTTAATATTGTACTTTTCTAATCGGTTTAGCACCGATTCTACATTTGGTTTTAATTCAAATTCATCTTAAGCGGTAATAATAATATCATCGATATACGCTGCGACATTATTCAATCCGCGAAGAACTTTATCGATCATGGCTTGAAAAATAATTGGCGCATTCGAAACACCAAAAGTCATTCTTGTGAATTAAACCATGCCTATAAGCGTGTTTATGGTGAAAAATGGTTGTGAAGATTTTGCCAGCAGAACTTGCAAGAACGCATTTTGCAAACAGTTTTCCACCACTTACAGATTGAAATATAGCTTCAAAAGTAGGTAATGGGTAATGATCAGTCTTAATAATTGGGTTCAGAGTTTTCTTAAAATCTACTCAGATTCGTAAATCTCCATTTTTTCCGGTACTACTACTATGGGACTAGCAATGTCAGAATGTGTAACAGGGACTAAAATACCTTCAGATACCATTCCTCTTAGTTTGTCTTCAACAGCTTTCTTGATCGCAAACGGAATCGGGTATGGTTTATGAACAATGAAAGTGGCGTCATTCTTTACCACTACGCTGGTTTCAAAGTTCTTGATCGGTTCTTTGATGCTTTTGTTGAATACTGTTGAAATTTCCACTCGATTTCCGCCACTCTGTCGTCTAGCGAAATCTTCTTTGCTTCATGGAATTTAGGACATTTGGAATTAATCATATTGATTTTCAAAGGGGAAACAGGACATCCAGCCAATTTCTACCTAACAGAGATACAAAATCATCTTTAAGTTTTGTTACAACTAACGGCAACATATAAGATTCATTATTAATATCAACATTAACAATTGCTTGACCAACTATATCTAATTTAATTAAATTGATTTCTTGAGCCGTATAGTAGATGGAAAAAGTTTATTGGATTAGTCGCTCAGTTTTTGGAATAATTAAATTAAATAATATTTAATATAATATATTTTCGTGACGTTTCGACCTTTAAGTTTAGGTCATTTTCAAACAATAGCTAAAATACAAAAAAAAAATTTTAAAAAAGAGAAACAGAAAAATTCCATAATCAAGGAAACATGATTAAGTCTAAACATGACAAACAATTTTTTTGTTTTAAAGAGATACTTACAAGGTAACGAACAAAATTGTAGACAAATGGTAATCAATAATGTAACAAAACCACAAAAAGTGGAGTCAAAAATAAAAAGTTTAAAAGTTTGCTTTTAAACATCGCGTGAACGAGTCAACGGTCAAATTCACAATCTCAGATCAGCCGACGAGAAAAAAGTATAATTAAATTAATAACTGAACAAACAAAACAGAATTTGAACTAAAAATTAAACAACTAGAGAAATCTAACGGAAGATCATAGAATTTAGTAAAAGTCGGTAATGTCGACTACAATTGAAAAAATCTGTTTGATTGTTAATAGAATTGGTGTGATTATTAATATAAAAGCTTTCCAAAATTCTACGTTTGTTTAAGTTATTTTCAGTGTGTAAAATGGAAACATCATCAAAATTAAAGCTGTGTAAAGTATAAAGGGAATGTTCTACTAAAGCGCTGTGATTGGAATTATTATTTTTAATGTTTAACTTGTGCTGGTACATTCTTTTGTTTAAATATTGTTTAGTTTCACCTATATAGGTAGCATTACAGTTATTGCAGTCTACTTTGTACACTAAATTACTTTTAAATTCTTTTTTATCTGATGATTTCAATTTACTGAACAATAGATTGGTGTTATTAGTGGATTTGTAAGCAGCTTTTACGTTAAAACTATTTACTAGTTCACTTAAACTATGCTGTAAATCTTTATAGAACGGTAATGATATACAATTAATGGATGGAATATTTGGATCGGGACGATCGTTATGGTTGTTATTATTATTTAAACGGGAATTTATAATATTTGTGGTAAAACTAATTGGGTAACAATTGTTTGTTAAGGTTGTGATTATTAAATTTATGTTATCTTTATGGAAAATAGGATCACATAATTTAATAGCTCTGTCAGTTAAATTGTTAATAACTCCAATCTTATATTTCAAAGGGTAATTTTCTAAATAATTTAGGTATCTACCTGACCAAGTTGGTTTATGGTACCAGTTAGTGATAAAATGATTATCCTTTCTGTGAATAGTAATATCTAAATAATTTATACTGCAGTTGTTTTCATGTTCAATGGTGAATTTAAGATCTTTATTGTAATTGTTAAATAAATTAAATATGTTAGAAATTTGATTCATAGGAAGACAAACAATAATGTCGTCCACGTACCGATAATAAAAAAGAATGTTTAAATTGTTAGTCTTCAGGATGGTAGATTCGATGGTGTACATAACTAACTCAGCTACTATAGGGCTAAGGGACGGACCCCATTGGTGTACCTTTGATTTGTGAATAATAAGAGTCATTATATTTAAGGTAAGAAGAATTTAAACAAAACTTTAAGATAGATATATCAGTAAAATTCTTGATATCATTCCATCTACTTTCAATAGTATTAATAATTAATTCATGTGGAATACAGCTAAATAAGTTTACAACATCCAAAGAAATAAGATTATTGTTAGGAGGGCAATTGAACGTTTTAAATTTTTCCACTAACACGAATGAGTTTTCTAAATAGTAATCTGAGTCATATTTTAATTGAGATAATACCCATTTGGAGTGTTAATATTAGAAATTATGGGACGTAAGGGACAATTCGGTTTGTGAATTTTTGGTAAACAGTAAAGTTTAGGTGAGGAAGCATTGTAGATTATAAGTTTAAGATTTAATTCAGGATGTATCATTTCGTTATCTATTAAACTTTTAACCAATTTATTGTTCGCTAACTGAAACTTATTCGTAGGGTAAGATTTAAGTATCTTGTACGTATTAGAATCATTTAAAATTTCTTGAACTTTGTTTTCATAATCTATTTTGTTTAGAACAACTGTAACATAAATTTAATAATCACAACCTTAACAAACAATTGTTACCCAATTAGTTTTACCACAAATATTATAAATTCCCGTTTAAATAATTTATATAATAATAACAACCATAACAATCGTCCCGATCCAAATATTCCATCCATTAATTATATCATTACCGTTCTATAAAGATTTACAGCATAGTTTAAGTGAACTGTTAAATAGTTTTAACGTAAAAGCTGCTTACAAATCCACTAATAACACCAATCTATTGTTCAGTAAATTGAAATCATCAGATAAAAAAGAATTTAAAAGTAATTTAGTGTACAAAGTAGACTGCAATAACTGTAATGCTACCTATATAGGTGAAACTAAACAATATTTAAACAAAAGAATGTACCAGCACAAGTTAAACATTAAAAATAATAATTCCAATCACAGCGCTTTAGTAGAACATTTCCTTAATAGTTTACACAGCTTTAATTTTGATGATGTTTCCATTTTACACAGCGAAAATAACTTAAACAAACGTAGAATTTTGGAAAGCTTTTATATTAATAATCACACCAATTCTATTAACAATCAAACAGATTTTTTCAATTGTAGTCGACATTACCGACTTTTACTAAATTCTATGATCTTCCGTTAGATTTCTCTAGTTGTTTAATTTTTACTTCAAATTCTGTTTTGTTTGTTCAGTTATTAATTTAATTATACTTGTTTCTCGCCGGCTGATCTGAGATTGTGAATTTGACCGTTGACTCGTTCACACGATGTTTAAAAGCAAACTTTTAAACTTTTTATTTTTGACTCCACTTTTTGTGGTTTTGTTACATTATTGATTACCATTTGTCTACAATTTTGTTCTTTACCTTGTAAGTATCTCTTTAAAACAAAAAAATTGTTTGTAATGTTTAGACTTAATCATGTTTCCTTGATTATGGAATTTTTCTGTTTCTCTTTTTTAAAATTGTTTTTTTTTTGTATTTTAGCTATTGTTTGAAAATGACCTAAACTTAAAGGTCGAAACGTCACGAAAATATATTATATTAAATATTATTTAATTTAATTATTCCAAAAACTGAGCGACTAATCCAATAAACTTTTCCTATATCTAATTTAGTTCCAGAGACTGATTTTATATTAAAATTGCAAGAATTTAATTTTACATTATTAAATTTAAAGGAAGATTTTCTTGGCTGGACGAATGTTTGAGAAGAAAAATTACTGGATATCAGCCAATTGATTTATTTGCTCTACTACCTCGACTAGTTTCGACGCCACATGCGTCTTCCTCAGGAGCTGGATACAGATATTACAAACAATTTAGATAATTTGGATAAACTAACAAATTCAAAAAAATATATATCTTATGTGTAGGTGAAAAAGTAATTATATAACATATGCATTAAAACAATATATTATAAAACGGTAAAACAACGAGGATAAAAACAACATCAATTTAAAAACGGACACTCTGTACATCAGTAAAATCTACAATAACATACGATATTAAAATATAACAACAAAATGTCCTAAAATGTATCCGTCGATGACCACCGAAGATGCACTACTTAAGTTTTGGCGCGGTCGTCACAGTTCAAATGTTCAGCTTTCGCAAGATATGACTAGACCTTGATTTTAATATAATTTTTATGATTCTTAGTTATCTAGCCGTAGGGTGTGGTTGTTTTTACCTCTCGCCTCATATTCTATAAGAGGGGTATTGTGATGGGTCAAAATTTTCGAGTGTGAGTTTTTGGCAGATAAGCACGTTTTAGGGTCTCTAGAATACGAACTACACATTTTTGAGATGATGTCTATGTGTGTGTGTGTGTGTGTGTGTGTGTGTGTGTGTGTGTGTGTGTGTGTGTGTGTGTGTGTGTGTGTGTGTGTGTGTGTGTGTGTGTGTGTGTGTGTGTGTGTGTGTGTGTGTGTGTGTGTGTGTGTGTGTGTGTGTGTGTGTGTGTGTGTGTGTGTGTGTGTGTGTGTGTGTGTGTGTGTGTGTGTGTGTGTGTGTGTGTGTGTGTGTGTGTGTGTGTGTGTGTGTGTGTGTGTGTGTGTGTGTGTGTGTGTGTGTGTGTGTGTGTGTGTGTGTGTGTGTGTGTGTGTGTGTGTGTGTGTGTGTGTGTGTGTGTGTGTGTGTGTGTGTGTGTGTGTGTGTGTGTGTGTGTGTGTGTGTGTGTGTGTGTGTGTGTGTGTGTGTGTGTGTGTGTGTGTGTGTGTGTGTGTGTGTGTGTGTGTGTGTGTGTGTGTGTGTGTGTGTGTGTGTGTGTGTGTGTGTGTGTGTGTGTGTGTGTGTGTGTGTGTGTGTGTGTGTGTGTGTGTGTGTGTGTGTGTGTGTGTGTGTGTGTGTGTGTGTGTGTGTGTGTGTGTGTGTGTGTGTGTGTGTGTGTGTGTGTGTGTGTGTGTGTGTGTGTGTGTGTGTGTGTGTGTGTGTGTGTGTGTGTGTGTGTGTGTGTGTGTGTGTGTGTGTGTGTGTGTGTGTGTGTGTGTGTGTGTGTGTGTGTGTGTGTGTGTGTGTGTGTGTGTGTGTGTGTGTGTGTGTGTGTGTGTGTGTGTGTGTGTGTGTGTGTGTGTGTGTGTGTGTGTGTGTGTGTGTGTGTGTGTGTGTGTGTGTGTGTGTGTGTGTGTGTGTGTGTGTGTGTGTGTGTGTGTGTGTGTGTGTGTGTGTGTGTGTGTGTGTGTGTGTGTGTGTGTGTGTGTGTGTGTGTGTGTGTGTGTGTGTGTGTGTGTGTGTGTGTGTGTGTGTGTGTGTGTGTGTGTGTGTGTGTGTGTGTGTGTGTGTGTGTGTGTGTGTGTGTGTGTGTGTGTGTGTGTGTGTGTGTGTGTGTGTGTGTGTGTGTGTGTGTGTGTGTGTGTGTGTGTGTGTGTGTGTGTGTGTGTGTGTGTGTGTGTGTGTGTGTGTGTGTGTGTGTGTGTGTGTGTGTGTGTGTGTGTGTGTGTGTGTGTGTGTGTGTGTGTGTGTGTGTGTGTGTGTGTGTGTGTGTGTGTGTGTGTGTGTGTGTGTGTGTGTGTGTGTGTGTGTGTGTGTGTGTGTGTGTGTGTGTGTGTGTGTGTGTGTGTGTGTGTGTGTGTGTGTGTGTGTGTGTGTGTGTGTGTGTGTGTGTGTGTGTGTGTGTGTGTGTGTGTGTGTGTGTGTGTGTGTGTGTGTGTGTGTGTGTGTGTGTGTGTGTGTGTGTGTGTGTGTGTGTGTGTGTGTGTGTGTGTGTGTGTGTGTGTGTGTGTGTGTGTGTGTGTGTGTGTGTGTGTGTGTGTGTGTGTGTGTGTGTGTGTGTGTGTGTGTGTGTGTGTGTGTGTGTGTGTGTGTGTGTGTGTGTGTGTGTGTGTGTGTGTGTGTGTGTGTGTGTGTGTGTGTGTGTGTGTGTGTGTGTGTGTGTGTGTGTGTGTGTGTGTGTGTGTGTGTGTGTGTGTGTGTGTGTGTGTGTGTGTGTGTGTGTGTGTGTGTGTGTGTGTGTGTGTGTGTGCGCGCGCGCGCGTGCGTGCGTATGTTACAATTTTTTCGTTCACGATAACTCAAAAAATATCAAACATTAAAATTTCAAATTTTGTATTTAAGGTTTCAATACGATTCTTAAAAGTCCAATATATTTTTGGTTTCAATCTACAAACCGGAAGTAGTACTTTTTTCAAATATTTTGGCCAGTGGTTAGCTCAGCGGTAGAGGGTCTGCCTAGCATGCTAGCGGTCCCCAGTTCGATTCCCAGCGCAACCGACAATAATACCACTGGGTCCGAGTGGTTGGATTCCACTATAATAACATCTACCATTCTGTAATTGAGAGTTAATCCTGTAGGATGGTTACCAGCAAAAAAAAAAAAATAAAAATAAAAAATATTTAATTTAAGACACATTTTTTTATTTTAAATGAAAGATTATGTGATTATAACCTACAATCGGTATTTTATAATTTTTTTTGTATATGGTATCATTTAAGAATAATTAAAGTATATATTTATAATTTAGTATTTCGGTATCTTGTATCGATTAACATTTGTTACTACGTATAATTTAAATGATTATGACATGACAGTGAGAATAGTATAATATCCTTTATATCTTCTTCTGCAGTTTAAATAAAATGACTAAAATATATTTGTGAGTATAGTAGCAGTAGTAGTCGTACCTACTTATATATTAATATATTTGTATAATAAGTTAAAAGAATAAAGTAGGTATGGCGGGTGGTCTTGTGGTGGCCACGTCAGATTTTGTAAATATTTATATTGTTTTATCGACACAATAATTTTATTATTGATTTTAACTAATTATTTATTATTTTATTCAACGTTTAAGAATCAATGGTTTTTACCGTTTTTTGTAAATATATTTATTGTTTTAATGCATATGTTATATAATTACTTTTTCACCTACACGTAAGTTATATTTTTTGAATTTGTTAGTTTATCCAAATTATCTAAATTGTTTGTAATCTCTGTATCCAGCCCCTGAGGAAGACGCATGTGGCGTCGAAACTAGTCGAGGTAATAGAGCAAATAAATAAATTGGCTGATATCCAGTAATTTTTCTTCTCCATTATTAAATTTATCATTAAAGACCTTTTCACTCATAATTGTGATACTTGCTCTAGTATCTAAATCCATTTTTAAACCTTACCCCCAACACGGACATAGAGATACATAGCATTTGATAAAGACAATATATTGACTACAGTTATTACTCCACGTCATCATCGGATTCTGATGACAGTTCCTCTTCTTCTTCGGACTTGGTTGCCTCTTCTATCATCTTAACTTTCATTTTATTCTTATATTTACACACTCGGGACGTGTGACCTTTTTTTCGGCAAACGAAACAACTCCATTCTGCTGCTTCCGCAACGTTTAAAATTTAAAAATTTTCTTCTTTTTAAATAATTTATTGACATTTTCAACTTCACCTTGTACGACTTGTGAATGTTAACGTATGTGGTTCACTTAGTAAAACTTTTTGAATATGACTGTCACTCACGCCACTCACCAGCAAGTCTCTTAAAGCCTCTTGTAAAAAGTTTTGGAAATTACAAGATACTGCATAGTTTTTTATAGTAGTTATATAATCGTTAACGTTTTCTTCAGCGACTTGTTTTCTGTTCCAAAATTTGTAACGTTCTACTATTACACTTGTCGTAGGCACATATTTAGATTTTAATGTTTGGACCAATTCCACATAAGTTTTACTTATTGGAGTTTCTGGATACAATGCAGTTTTTAATACGCCGTATGTTTTAGCACCCAGTAATGTTATCAAGGTGGGAACTTTCAATTCTGATGTAACGTCTTGCACTAGAAAAAATTGCTGTAGCCTTCTAGCCTTCATTCTTCGAATTTTGCCATTTTACGTGCATACACTTTACTTTTGACTTTTACTTTTTAGACACACGTGACGATGTTAACCTCACTTGACTATATTTTGCGAGTCCACGGACATTTGATACACTTTTACACCCGTAAGTACTTATACTAGTCGCAAAAATGAAACCCACTAGACTTTATTATACTCTTTTATTTTTATCAAAATATACGTTTACAAAAAACAGTCAAATCTGTATCTCCGGAAATACATCAATTACCCAACACACTGTGTCGTCAGTGTTTCCAACTCTACATACACAACAGAAACTTTTATCACCAATCAACTTTCTACGAATCGGAACACAACACGAACAATTTGCACACATACTCAGCTTCCGAAGACACGTATACATAATAGACCCTGATGTAAACACAAATACAACTGAATCCTTGTCATTAACGAAATGTCATACAGAATCTTCATAAACACAACAAACCAGTGTTCAAATCTAGAAAAACAAAACACATCCCCAAACTTACAACAAAATAATCAAACCAATATAGTCACACAATCCACCGAACAAACATCCCCAAACTTTCAAAAGTCAACTTGGTATTTAACCGGTACATGACTCCGTATACATTTTGTTGTCTTTGGGTAGTACAGTTACTTATTGCCGCGGGGTTATATCCTTGGTGATACAGATTATGCTCATTGGTGATTTGGGTCACACTATTCTGGTGAGACCAAAAAAGGACGGAATACGTGTCTACATATGGAACCACGGTATAAGATAAGACAGGTATACCGGCGAAGCGCTCAGCTGTGACTCTGTGCAATCGACTGGCTGCCTCTTTTATCTCTCAACTACTACTACCCTACTGCTACTTGAGAGAGAGATAGACGAGGCAAAGATAGCTAGTCTAACGTTGCATACTCGTGCATAAACCTCGCACAATGACTTCAGTTTTGGCGTCAACGAGCGCATGACCGTCCGGCAGTCAATATACCTCGCGTTCACCGTTCAATCGACCAATGTCCAGGTGTCGTTGGCCACCAGACAATTAAGTTCCAAGGGAATTGGGTCCAGCTACATCTCTGTCGGGACTGTCCAGAGCATTGTCGGCTTGGACCTTCGCGGCGATCATGGCGAAGTCTGCAACGTCACATACCTCTTTATTTTCTGATATGGAGTTGACGGATGCACTCGTGCTTGCTTTTCTCATACGAGCCGGGTGGTATTCCTTTTTGGGACGACCTCTTTCCCCGGTTCGCAGCTTCTTTGGTCTTCCTCTCTTCTCTTGCCCGACAGCTTTGACGTTGACGTCCTCGAATGAAATGTCTTCGTTGTTGTTGACAACTCATTTATCAGGTGGACCAACGTGAATCTCGATCTCTTGACAAGTGGGCTCAGTTTTCAAGTGACTTTCTGCTGTAGGTTGATGACTCGATTCATTGTTCGAGTGAAGGTCATGTAGATTGATGTTCATCGCGAGCGAGAATTTTACGTCTCGAGAAACGCGGTTCTTCAATTCGCTTGGCACCTATGCGTAGTACGCTTTGGACTAATCGGAATATCCAACGAAAACTTCCTGGGTACTCCTAGGTTCGAACTTTCCTTTATTTGGAGTTTTATCTAGTACAAAAACCTTCCCGCCAAATGAGCGAAGATGCGACACGTTTGGCGGCATGCCGTTCCATTTTTCGTACAGTGTATCTCCTCCTTGCAAAGCCTTTGTTGAGCATCTGTTACGGAAGTAGTTTTCTGTCGCAATTGCCTCTACCCAGAGCGATGGAGGCAATCTGGAGTCTGACAGCATGCACTGGGCGGCTTCGACTAAAGTCCGATTGCGGCGTTCGGCGACTTGTATGAGAAACAGTTAAACGATGTTTGATACCGGCGTCTTTTTAGAACTCTATTCATTTCTCGTTGCAGTATTCCTTACCGTTATCAGACTATATGGTCATACCTTATATTCAGTCTAATTTTCGGCGAAATTTTTCTGACAGGTCTTCGTCTTCTCCCTCCAGCATTTTATGCTGCGTTAGTCGTTTCAATAGCGTTGCTTTACGGGCAGACCCCTTTGACGCGAAAACCGATTCAAGCTTGAGCCACACTTCGCGCAAGGTGACACATCCGCGAATTGGCGACAACTCGGATGGATTTATAGCTAGAATCAGATCAGCTTTCGCCTTACGATCTGCGATTAGCCATGCTTTGCCGGCGGCTTGTGCTGCGATGAGTGTTACTCCGTCGCCTTCCACTGTTGGTTGTTTATTTTCACCTGACACATATCCTCACGAATCGAGTTTAATTAGAAGTGTTTCGGCTTGTATCGTCCAGTATCGTAATTTTCGCGCGATAACGTTTCGAGCCGAGTTGTCGCGTTCGCGTGCGCCATTTTTTATTTCCGGCTGGTGAGTCGATTTTGTTTTACGACTTTATTGCGGACGTGTTCATAGATTTAATTTAAGCGGTAATCGCGTTCCCTGAACCTATAACATGTAGGTGGGATAATTAAATGAAACACCGACCGTGAACACTTTAATAAAAATAGTTACTATTTATTTATCATCCAATCAATACAATGGTTCGATTACAACTGAATCAAAAGAGTGATGATAGCCCTATTGAGACTTTTGGAAGAAAATGCAATGTACTCAACAATAAAATAAAATACATAAATTTGAACACACAAACACGCGCACACACACACACACACACACACACACACACACACACACACACACACACACACACACACACACACACACACACACACTACACACACACACACACACACACACGCACACACACGCACACCAACCCGAAAATACTTTAGTCGTATTCTATGGATCCAAAAACGTGCTTATCTCTTAAAATCTCACACTCGAAAATTTTAACCCATCACAAGGAGGGAGGTAAAAAGATTTGACTTCAAACATAATATATAAATTATTTACAGTTTTTCTAACGGAAACTACAGGCTGTTCATTTTAAGTGGCGCACCATTGCTAACTCGAGAACTATAAGAGCTACGAAGTTGGTTAAATTAGCAAACAATTGATGTTCAAGATGGCTGACGGTCTGGTTGATGTGTTAATATCTGGTGATAAAAATGTTGAAAAAACCTGTAAAAGGTGTCGTAAAACCGCTTTAACAGGGCTAAAATGTGTCAAGTGCAGTGTAATAAGTCATACTAGTTGCGCTAATATACTTAAGCTTCCCATAGTGGGTGATAACATGATAAATTGTTGCAACAGTTTGGAGGAAGACGATGACAATGATGAAAACGATCTATCATTTGCAAGTGTAGAAGATACAGATGTCAATCAATTTTATGTGCTTAAATGTAAATTATTTTACCTAAAACAGTTTTTAAAGCAAAAAGACTTATTAATAAGAGAAAAAGACTTGTTAATTAAGTCTCAACAGCTGACAATTAATTTGCTAAACGATAACTTTCAAACTACAAATAACTCTAAAAAGTTAACAAATACTCCATCTCTTAACAGTGCTTCAAACTATAAATCAACAAACACTAAAACTAATAAACATACTGGTTTACCGGCGCAGTCAAAAACGCCAGCGGCAAATAAACAAAATAAACAAAATGGCTCCATTACTGACAGTAACAACATTGACACGGCAAAGACAATTCAAAATGATGACAAATCTGGCCATGCATCATCAGCTAACATTGACAATAATTCAAATTCCAAAAATACTGTTACTAGAAACAGGAAGAAAAATTTGTCTGTTTTTGGAAACTTGGAAATTAAATCTGACACGGGTATTAAGGCAGTACCCAAACCTTTTACTCTCCACGTTTTTAGACTTCATCCAAATACAGAAGAAGAGGATGTAAAAAAACATTTAATTACTACTTTTCCTGAAGTAAAGGTCAACAAACTCAACTCAAAATATCCAGAGATGTATGCGTCCTTTAAGGTTACAATCCATCAACAAAACAAGGAAAAATCTTTGAATCCTTCCATTTGGCCATTAGGAACATGTGTTAAACCTTTTTTTCAAAGAATACAGAACCATACAAAAACGGATTAGCGTCAAATTTTAATGTAAACAAATTTAACAATAATGTTTTCAGTGTTTTCCATGTTAATATTCAATGTCTTAACAACAAAATTGATCAATTATCTCTTTTTTTGAAGGAATATCCTTTTGATGTCCTCTGCATTTCAGAACACTGGCTAGATTCTTTATCGCTTCAAAATGTCAATTTATACAATTATAAACTAGCTTCTTGTTTTTGTAGAGAGGCGAACAAGCATGGAGGTGTGGCAATCTTTTCAAAAATTGACGTGATTTTCAAACCTTTAGATCTTTCTGATTTCAATATAACTTATCATGCCGAATTTGCAGGCATTGAATTAAGTAAACAGAACATATTACTAATTGCAGTCTACAGGTCTTCTTCCTCAGGTATATTTGAAGAATTTTACAATAAATTTGAGGAAATTTTAAATAAGTGTTTATTTAAAAATATCATTATTGTTGGAGATTTCAATGTTGAATTTCGAAATGAATATCATAATATGGAAGGAATAGATTTTAAAAACCTTATTCAGAGTTTTGGTATCAAGGTCACTATTGATGAGCCTACAAGAGTTGCTGAAACAAGTAGTAGTTGCATAGATAATATTTTGACAAATTTAGATGTTTCAAATTATGATACAGGCATAGTTGATCCTTGTCTTTCTGATCATAATGGTCAATTTATCGTTCTTGAAATCTCTCAGGATGTAGTTAAAGACTGCAGTATTGAAAGGCGATGTTTTGCTCAAAAAAATGTCGAAAATTTTAAGTATGCTTTAAATGTAATTAATTTTTGTACTATTTTTACGCTTTGTACATCGAATGCTACAGATCATGCTTTTTCATTATTAAATTGTTTACTGCATCTTATTAATGTTTATTTTCCGCTTAAAAAAATTACGAATGTTCATAAATCACCCATAAATTGGTTTGACTCTTCTGTTAAAAGTATGAGACAAGAATTAAACACTATCAAAACTTGCTTTAATAGCACTCAGTGTAAATATATTCTGGATTTATATAAAAGTAAACTTAGATTATATAGAACTGAAATAAAGAATAAGAAATCAACAGCAGCTTATAGTGCTTTTGTGGACTCGTCTAATAATAAATGTAAAGATAGTTGGCGGCTAATAAACTATGAACGCAACAAAACAATTAAGAGTGCTGTCCATCCTGATTTATCTGCGGATGATTTAAATGATTATTTTACTTCTGTAGCTTCAAACATCATTAAAGATATCCCAAATAATTCATTAAAAGCCGATGATATTTTAAAGACCAACGTTTCGCCTCCAACCTGCGTATTTAATCTCGATCCTGTTGATGTTGTAGAGACTTTTAATGCCATTACTTCATTGAAAGATTCAAGCTGCCTTGATATTTATAATATAAGTAATAATTTGTTAAAAAACATAATAGAGTACATCGTTGAGCCATTAACTTGTTTATTTAATAAATGTATTACGGAAAGCATTCATCCTGACTGCTTCAAATTAACTAAAGTTTTCCCACTTTATAAAAAAGGCGATTCTTCTAAAGCGCAGAATTACAGACCCATCTCTATAATTCCTACGATTTCTAAAGTATTTGAAATTATATTAAAAAATAAATTAGTGTCTTATTTTGAAAACAACAATTTGCTTTGTGATAATCAGTTTGGTTTCCGTCGAGAACGCTCTACAATTCAAGCAATTTTAAGAATTATTGATAACATAATTTTGGGCCTTGAAGAGGGTCACCTTACGTCTATCACTCTTTGCGATCTTGCTAAAGCCTTTGATTGTGTATCACATGATATTCTTCTTAAAAAACTAGAATATTATGGTATACCGGAATCTACTCTTTTACTAATAAAATCTTACCTGGAAAATCGTTTTCAAAGTGTTTTCATTGATGGGAAAAAATCTGACTTCAACATAGTACTACACGGTGTACCTCAAGGATCAATTTTAGGTCCATTTTTCTTTATTGTCTATGTAAATGACTTTAGCAGCTTTTTGCGGCCGTCAAATAGTGTACTTTTTGCTGACGACACTACATTTATAAGCAAACATAAAAACTTACATGTTCTTAACCAAATTAGTGACTTAAATCTCTTAAATGCAGAAGATTGGTTTGCTGCCAATAACTTACTTTTAAATAAAGATAAAACTCAGCAATTAATTATCTCTAGTAATAAAGCTTATGTAAAAAATAAGTCAGTTTCTCTCTTGGGTATGGAAATTGATGATTCTCTAAACGGAACTTCACACATTGAATCATTATGCAAAAGATTAGCTAGCTTTATTTTTCTTCTTCGGAGATTGAAACCGCTCATTGATAAGCCTACGCTGAGATCAGTTTATTTTGCTCTATTTCATTCTGTTATTTCTTATGGCATAGTTTGGTGGGGAAACTTCCCAGCTGCTCTTAAAGTTTTTAGACTCCAAAAAACTGCAATTAGAATAATTTCTGGTGTAGGTTATAGAGATCACTGTAGATCAATTTTTCTTGATTTAGGAATTATGTCCCTTCCTTGTGTATTTATTTATTTTACTCTTGTTGAAATTCATAAAAATAAACTATCTTTACCGAAAAATAGTGATTATCACACCTACGAGACTCGTTCTGCCTCACTTTTACGAAAACCTTGTTTAAAACTACAAAAGTCTATTAAAAACTCAGTCAATTTTGATTATTATAATGTTCTGCCCGAAAATATAAAGAATCTGGACAGTAATAAATTTAAAACTAAAATTAAATTGTTTTTATTAAAACACTGTTTTTATTCAACTCAAGATTATTTAAATTTTGATTTTTCTAAGTTTAACATGGAAAATACTGAAAATTTCAATTAATTTTTTATCCTACTGTATTTATTTTGTACTGTACAATTTGTTGTAATTTATTTTTGACGTACTATAAACACTTTGTGTATGATATAGTAAATAAATAAATACTAAATACTAAATTTCTATTTTATATGACTACTTTAATGAACGAAACATTAAATTTTTTAGACCAGTGGTTCTCAAACTACGGGGTGCAACTTTCTTATTTCAAATGGGGACCTATTTATTTATTTGCTTATTCGATTCAGTATTTTTTTCTGAATTCAACGAGATTAGTTTTATACCCTTGCATAACAAAAACATAAGAAAAACCCTATTGAAAATTATGATATTTTAATTAAAATCTGATTGTTACAAGAGTGCTATGGACAGATATAAAAAAATGTTTCCGACCCATGTTATAGTAGATAGTTTAAGGATTTTATAAATATTTTATTTTCAAAAATCGATCGAGTGGTTTTCAAAATATCTTGTTTGATAAAATAGAAAATAATTCTAAATATAAATGTTTTAGAGAACCGAAAGCAAATGCTGAAAATTTTTGTATTTTTTAAATATTCGTTAAATTAAGGGAGTAATGACGATTTTCCGAAAAACATAAAAACGCCAATAACTCTGAACTGGGGCTCCAAATAAAAAAAAATTACTAAGAAAAGTTGTTTGTTTCGATCAGTTCTAACTGCCATTTTCGGGTGTTACAACTTAGTATTAACACCCTGTATACCTCTTTTCTTTCTTTTATCAAGTTATGTTAAAAGGCCTGTTACCGTGAAAGAAAGTGATATTTACTTGGTAGCTGTGTTGGTGTGTTCAATCAATGGTCCACACACTGCTCTGGAATTAAGTCGCACAGCTTGGACATTAGGAATGGCTCCTAGTTCAGCATACTTGACGAAAAACGAGATGCGAAGTGGAGTGCCTGGTTTTATTGTGTGCTCTTTTTTAAAGATTACGAACTCTTGATTGTCTGCAGCTTTCACTTGGCCAAATTTACTCTAAAAAAGATAAAATAAATATATTACCTAATACTCGTATATAAAATTAGCGACTTGACGATTCCTGCGCTTGCTATCTGGGAAAGCTCCAGAAAATTGCCAAAGAAAACCATTTAAAAGATTTCTTTGAAATGTGGGTATTAAAATCAAAGATGGTTTAAATTACACGGAATTTTATTCTCTTCAATGCTTTTTGAAAGATGGTATTAACCATCAATATTTTGATCCGTTCAGAAACTACAGCTGATCAAACAAAAAATAAAATTAATACTAAAATTTTTATATTTTCTCCAGGAAAAACTAATTAAGTATCGGTTTAACTAAGGCATTAACACGTTTTTTTATATAAAGTATCTTATAAAAAAATTTTTGAAAAATTTAATGCAGAAAACCACAAGTCAATATTTTAATTTGTTCAAAAATGTCAGCTCAAAAAGCACAAAAAATACTAAAATTTCACTATTGTCTCTAAGATGTTATAAATTTTGACAATTTGGTTTATTTTTAAGCTCAAATAGAATTTTAGAGCAGGTTATTGGAAGAAGGTTTAATTGATGCAGGTGGTTATTTGATTACGTTATATTTATTATATTTGTAGACGTTTCGAAAATAATTATTCTAATTTAAATACACTGAAATAATTTGAACAATATTAGATAATTACAAAAATTACAAAACTTGTAGATAAAATATTTTTTGGGGACACGAGGAACATTCCACGTGGCATGCTAACAAAGAAATGCAACCATGGCGGCAACAAACCATCAGAAAATAAGACACTTTAGTTCAAATTCATGGCGCTAAATAGTTGTCGGTAATGACGAGCGCATCCATGGAAATCAGTTTGGGAATTAAGAGTGTCGTTTACCTAGATGACCAAAACATGCTTCGCACAAGTTTGTGATTTATTTAACAACAAACCACGTAATAATAAAAAAATTCGGTTTTACCAGACCATTTTTTCATGTCTGATTTACCGAAGACTATGCTTTATGAAACAAAATGTGTTTATTTAAACAAGATACTTGGTTTGCCAATAATTACTAATGAATTAATAAAAAAGTTTCTAATAGTTTTCTTTTAGACCAATTACTTTCATTATGGAGAAAAGCTACATTGTCAAAATCGAATTAATGGTTAAATTCCAACGAGTGGTCGACAAGTGCACTGTGAGCAGCATTTTTATTACGTAAGTTGTAAGGTGTTAATAAATGCGTTTGTGAATATATTGTATAATATTCAGGGGTAATACCATAAAAGATGATAATTTTTTGAGAATTGTTTTGTCGTTTCCACGGCAACTTATTTCTAACAATTTCACGACACAAAACATCATCTATCAATTTCCCGAAACGAAGTTGAGGGGAATTATTGCCAGATGATGTTTTGTGGAGTGAAATTGCAATAAGTTGCCGTGGAATAGACAAAAATTACGTCATTTGACGTCATCATTACGCAATATGATTGGTTAAACCATCTGTCAAAAAATATGCACCAATATAGTATTTATAACAATCTTTACAATTTATTTGGTAGACCCAGTGCCGGAACTACAGTGGGGAGAGCGGGGCTCCGGCCTCAGGCGCAACATTTTAGGGGCGCATAAATTACTCATTTTTAAATTAATTTTGGATATTTTAAGGATTAAATTAGAACGCCGTATTTCAAATGAAAAATATCTTTATACAATTACTCAGTTCTCTATAGAAAATATATTATTGTGTTATTGTTCTATACGCAGTAAACAGAAGATATGTATAACATTTTCTTCCTAGCCCCTTTCTTCAATAATAGCTTGCGGCGTATATTTTTTCAATAGTTTCAATTATATGTCCGAAATTCAAAATAATTTTGGATACTTTATATGATATGTAGCCATTTACGTCCCTACGGGGGTTACATGTTGATGTACAGCTGCAGAAAATGCACAAATAAATAAGACAAAATAAATAGGACCATTTTATATTTTAAATGTAAAACAACGATAACAATGACAAAATGAAGAATTTTAAGTCATTAGGTTTGCTTTATTCGACGCATGAAAAGAGGATAAAATAAAGTTTTTCCGTCGTGTTAAAAATATCATTTTTAGTAAAACAAATTCAATTCAAATTCAATTCAAATTCAATTCAAATTCAATTCAAATTCAATTCAAATTCAATTCAAATTCAATTCAAATTCAATTCAAATTCAATTCAAATTCAATTCAAATTCAATTCAAATTCAATTCAAATTCAATTCAAATTCAATTCAAATTCAATTCAAATTCAATTCAAATTCAATTCAAATTCAATTCAAATTCAATTCAAATTCAATTCAAATTCAATTCAAATTCAATTCAAATTCAATTCAAATTCAATTCAAATTCAATTCAAATTCAATTCAAATTCAATTCAAATTCAATTCAAATTCAATTCAAATTCAATTCAAATTCAATTCAAATTCAATTCAAATTCAATTCAAATTCAATTCAAATTCAATTCAAATTCAATTCAAATTCAATTCAAATTCAATTCAAATTCAATTCAAATTCAATTCAAATTCAATTCAAATTCAATTCAAATTCAATTCAAATTCAATTCAAATTCAATTCAAATTCAATTCAAATTCAATTCAAATTCAATTCAAATTCAATTCAAATTCAATTCAAATTCAATTCAAATTCAATTCAAATTCAATTCAAATTCAATTCAAATTCAATTCAAATTCAATTCAAATTCAATTCAAATTCAATTCAAATTCAATTCAAATTCAATTCAAATTCAATTCAAATTCAATTCAAATTCAATTCAAATTCAATTCAAATTCAATTCAAATTCAATTCAAATTCAATTCAAATTCAATTCAAATTCAATTCAAATTCAATTCAAATTCAATTCAAATTCAATTCAAATTCAATTCAAATTCAATTCAAATTCAATTCAAATTCAATTCAAATTCAATTCAAATTCAATTCAAATTCAATTCAAATTCAATTCAAATTCAATTCAAATTCAATTCAAATTCAATTCAAATTCAATTCAAATTCAATTCAAATTCAATTCAAATTCAATTCAAATTCAATTCAAATTCAATTCAAATTCAATTCAAATTCAATTCAAATTCAATTCAAATTCAATTCAAATTCAATTCAAATTCAATTCAAATTCAATTCAAATTCAATTCAAATTCAATTCAAATTCAATTCAAATTCAATTCAAATTCAATTCAAATTCAATTCAAATTCAATTCAAATTCAATTCAAATTCAATTCAAATTCAATTCAAATTCAATTCAAATTCAATTCAAATTCAATTCAAATTCAATTCAAATTCAATTCAAATTCAATTCAAATTCAATTCAAATTCAATTCAAATTCAATTCAAATTCAATTCAAATTCAATTCAAATTCAATTCAAATTCAATTCAAATTCAATTCAAATTCAATTCAAATTCAATTCAAATTCAATTCAAATTCAATTCAAATTCAATTCAAATTCAATTCAAATTCAATTCAAATTCAATTCAAATTCAATTCAAATTCAATTCAAATTCAATTCAAATTCAATTCAAATTCAATTCAAATTCAATTCAAATTCAATTCAAATTCAATTCAAATTCAATTCAAATTCAATTCAAATTCAATTCAAATTCAATTCAAATTCAATTCAAATTCAATTCAAATTCAATTCAAATTCAATTCAAATTCAATTCAAATTCAATTCAAATTCAATTCAAATTCAATTCAAATTCAATTCAAATTCAATTCAAATTCAATTCAAATTCAATTCAAATTCAATTCAAATTCAATTCAAATTCAATTCAAATTCAATTCAAATTCAATTCAAATTCAATTCAAATTCAATTCAAATTCAATTCAAATTCAATTCAAATTCAATTCAAATTCAATTCAAATTCAATTCAAATTCAATTCAAATTCAATTCAAATTCAATTCAAATTCAATTCAAATTCAATTCAAATTCAATTCAAATTCAATTCAAATTCAATTCAAATTCAATTCAAATTCAATTCAAATTCAATTCAAATTCAATTCAAATTCAATTCAAATTCAATTCAAATTCAATTCAAATTCAATTCAAATTCAATTCAAATTCAATTCAAATTCAATTCAAATTCAATTCAAATTCAATTCAAATTCAATTCAAATTCAATTCAAATTCAATTCAAATTCAATTCAAATTCAATTCAAATTCAATTCAAATTCAATTCAAATTCAATTCAAATTCAATTCAAATTCAATTCAAATTCAATTCAAATTCAATTCAAATTCAATTCAAATTCAATTCAAATTCAATTCAAATTCAATTCAAATTCAATTCAAATTCAATTCAAATTCAATTCAAATTCAATTCAAATTCAATTCAAATTCAATTCAAATTCAATTCAAATTCAATTCAAATTCAATTCAAATTCAATTCAAATTCAATTCAAATTCAATTCAAATTCAATTCAAATTCAATTCAAATTCAATTCAAATTCAATTCAAATTCAATTCAAATTCAATTCAAATTCAATTCAAATTCAATTCAAATTCAATTCAAATTCAATTCAAATTCAATTCAAATTCAATTCAAATTCAATTCAAATTCAATTCAAATTCAATTCAAATTCAATTCAAATTCAATTCAAATTCAATTCAAATTCAATTCAAATTCAATTCAAATTCAATTCAAATTCAATTCAAATTCAATTCAAATTCAATTCAAATTCAATTCAAATTCAATTCAAATTCAATTCAAATTCAATTCAAATTCAATTCAAATTCAATTCAAATTCAATTCAAATTCAATTCAAATTCAATTCAAATTCAATTCAAATTCAATTCAAATTCAATTCAAATTCAATTCAAATTCAATTCAAATTCAATTCAAATTCAATTCAAATTCAATTCAAATTCAATTCAAATTCAATTCAAATTCAATTCAAATTCAATTCAAATTCAATTCAAATTCAATTCAAATTCAATTCAAATTCAATTCAAATTCAATTCAAATTCAATTCAAATTCAATTCAAATTCAATTCAAATTCAATTCAAATTCAATTCAAATTCAATTCAAATTCAATTCAAATTCAATTCAAATTCAATTCAAATTCAATTCAAATTCAATTCAAATTCAATTCAAATTCAATTCAAATTCAATTCAAATTCAATTCAAATTCAATTCAAATTCAATTCAAATTCAATTCAAATTCAATTCAAATTCAATTCAAATTCAATTCAAATTCAATTCAAATTCAATTCAAATTCAATTCAAATTCAATTCAAATTCAATTCAAATTCAATTCAAATTCAATTCAAATTCAATTCAAATTCAATTCAAATTCAATTCAAATTCAATTCAAATTCAATTCAAATTCAATTCAAATTCAATTCAAATTCAATTCAAATTCAATTCAAATTCAATTCAAATTCAATTCAAATTCAATTCAAATTCAATTCAAATTCAATTCAAATTCAATTCAAATTCAATTCAAATTCAATTCAAATTCAATTCAAATTCAATTCAAATTCAATTCAAATTCAATTCAAATTCAATTCAAATTCAATTCAAATTCAATTCAAATTCAATTCAAATTCAATTCAAATTCAATTCAAATTCAATTCAAATTCAATTCAAATTCAATTCAAATTCAATTCAAATTCAATTCAAATTCAATTCAAATTCAATTCAAATTCAATTCAAATTCAATTCAAATTCAATTCAAATTCAATTCAAATTCAATTCAAATTCAATTCAAATTCAATTCAAATTCAATTCAAATTCAATTCAAATTCAATTCAAATTCAATTCAAATTCAATTCAAATTCAATTCAAATTCAATTCAAATTCAATTCAAATTCAATTCAAATTCAATTCAAATTCAATTCAAATTCAATTCAAATTCAATTCAAATTCAATTCAAATTCAATTCAAATTCAATTCAAATTCAATTCAAATTCAATTCAAATTCAATTCAAATTCAATTCAAATTCAATTCAAATTCAATTCAAATTCAATTCAAATTCAATTCAAATTCAATTCAAATTCAATTCAAATTCAATTCAAATTCAATTCAAATTCAATTCAAATTCAATTCAAATTCAATTCAAATTCAATTCAAATTCAATTCAAATTCAATTCAAATTCAATTCAAATTCAATTCAAATTCAATTCAAATTCAATTCAAATTCAATTCAAATTCAATTCAAATTCAATTCAAATTCAATTCAAATTCAATTCAAATTCAATTCAAATTCAATTCAAATTCAATTCAAATTCAATTCAAATTCAATTCAAATTCAATTCAAATTCAATTCAAATTCAATTCAAATTCAATTCAAATTCAATTCAAATTCAATTCAAATTCAATTCAAATTCAATTCAAATTCAATTCAAATTCAATTCAAATTCAATTCAAATTCAATTCAAATTCAATTCAAATTCAATTCAAATTCAATTCAAATTCAATTCAAATTCAATTCAAATTCAATTCAAATTCAATTCAAATTCAATTCAAATTCAATTCAAATTCAATTCAAATTCAATTCAAATTCAATTCAAATTCAATTCAAATTCAATTCAAATTCAATTCAAATTCAATTCAAATTCAATTCAAATTCAATTCAAATTCAATTCAAATTCAATTCAAATTCAATTCAAATTCAATTCAAATTCAATTCAAATTCAATTCAAATTCAATTCAAATTCAATTCAAATTCAATTCAAATTCAATTCAAATTCAATTCAAATTCAATTCAAATTCAATTCAAATTCAATTCAAATTCAATTCAAATTCAATTCAAATTCAATTCAAATTCAATTCAAATTCAATTCAAATTCAATTCAAATTCAATTCAAATTCAATTCAAATTCAATTCAAATTCAATTCAAATTCAATTCAAATTCAATTCAAATTCAATTCAAATTCAATTCAAATTCAATTCAAATTCAATTCAAATTCAATTCAAATTCAATTCAAATTCAATTCAAATTCAATTCAAATTCAATTCAAATTCAATTCAAATTCAATTCAAATTCAATTCAAATTCAATTCAAATTCAATTCAAATTCAATTCAAATTCAATTCAAATTCAATTCAAATTCAATTCAAATTCAATTCAAATTCAATTCAAATTCAATTCAAATTCAATTCAAATTCAATTCAAATTCAATTCAAATTCAATTCAAATTCAATTCAAATTCAATTCAAATTCAATTCAAATTCAATTCAAATTCAATTCAAATTCAATTCAAATTCAATTCAAATTCAATTCAAATTCAATTCAAATTCAATTCAAATTCAATTCAAATTCAATTCAAATTCAATTCAAATTCAATTCAAATTCAATTCAAATTCAATTCAAATTCAATTCAAATTCAATTCAAATTCAATTCAAATTCAATTCAAATTCAATTCAAATTCAATTCAAATTCAATTCAAATTCAATTCAAATTCAATTCAAATTCAATTCAAATTCAATTCAAATTCAATTCAAATTCAATTCAAATTCAATTCAAATTCAATTCAAATTCAATTCAAATTCAATTCAAATTCAATTCAAATTCAATTCAAATTCAATTCAAATTCAATTCAAATTCAATTCAAATTCAATTCAAATTCAATTCAAATTCAATTCAAATTCAATTCAAATTCAATTCAAATTCAATTCAAATTCAATTCAAATTCAATTCAAATTCAATTCAAATTCAATTCAAATTCAATTCAAATTCAATTCAAATTCAATTCAAATTCAATTCAAATTCAATTCAAATTCAATTCAAATTCAATTCAAATTCAATTCAAATTCAATTCAAATTCAATTCAAATTCAATTCAAATTCAATTCAAATTCAATTCAAATTCAATTCAAATTCAATTCAAATTCAATTCAAATTCAATTCAAATTCAATTCAAATTCAATTCAAATTCAATTCAAATTCAATTCAAATTCAATTCAAATTCAATTCAAATTCAATTCAAATTCAATTCAAATTCAATTCAAATTCAATTCAAATTCAATTCAAATTCAATTCAAATTCAATTCAAATTCAATTCAAATTCAATTCAAATTCAATTCAAATTCAATTCAAATTCAATTCAAATTCAATTCAAATTCAATTCAAATTCAATTCAAATTCAATTCAAATTCAATTCAAATTCAATTCAAATTCAATTCAAATTCAATTCAAATTCAATTCAAATTCAATTCAAATTCAATTCAAATTCAATTCAAATTCAATTCAAATTCAATTCAAATTCAATTCAAATTCAATTCAAATTCAATTCAAATTCAATTCAAATTCAATTCAAATTCAATTCAAATTCAATTCAAATTCAATTCAAATTCAATTCAAATTCAATTCAAATTCAATTCAAATTCAATTCAAATTCAATTCAAATTCAATTCAAATTCAATTCAAATTCAATTCAAATTCAATTCAAATTCAATTCAAATTCAATTCAAATTCAATTCAAATTCAATTCAAATTCAATTCAAATTCAATTCAAATTCAATTCAAATTCAATTCAAATTCAATTCAAATTCAATTCAAATTCAATTCAAATTCAATTCAAATTCAATTCAAATTCAATTCAAATTCAATTCAAATTCAATTCAAATTCAATTCAAATTCAATTCAAATTCAATTCAAATTCAATTCAAATTCAATTCAAATTCAATTCAAATTCAATTCAAATTCAATTCAAATTCAATTCAAATTCAATTCAAATTCAATTCAAATTCAATTCAAATTCAATTCAAATTCAATTCAAATTCAATTCAAATTCAATTCAAATTCAATTCAAATTCAATTCAAATTCAATTCAAATTCAATTCAAATTCAATTCAAATTCAATTCAAATTCAATTCAAATTCAATTCAAATTCAATTCAAATTCAATTCAAATTCAATTCAAATTCAATTCAAATTCAATTCAAATTCAATTCAAATTCAATTCAAATTCAATTCAAATTCAATTCAAATTCAATTCAAATTCAATTCAAATTCAATTCAAATTCAATTCAAATTCAATTCAAATTCAATTCAAATTCAATTCAAATTCAATTCAAATTCAATTCAAATTCAATTCAAATTCAATTCAAATTCAATTCAAATTCAATTCAAATTCAATTCAAATTCAATTCAAATTCAATTCAAATTCAATTCAAATTCAATTCAAATTCAATTCAAATTCAATTCAAATTCAATTCAAATTCAATTCAAATTCAATTCAAATTCAATTCAAATTCAATTCAAATTCAATTCAAATTCAATTCAAATTCAATTCAAATTCAATTCAAATTCAATTCAAATTCAATTCAAATTCAATTCAAATTCAATTCAAATTCAATTCAAATTCAATTCAAATTCAATTCAAATTCAATTCAAATTCAATTCAAATTCAATTCAAATTCAATTCAAATTCAATTCAAATTCAATTCAAATTCAATTCAAATTCAATTCAAATTCAATTCAAATTCAATTCAAATTCAATTCAAATTCAATTCAAATTCAATTCAAATTCAATTCAAATTCAATTCAAATTCAATTCAAATTCAATTCAAATTCAATTCAAATTCAATTCAAATTCAATTCAAATTCAATTCAAATTCAATTCAAATTCAATTCAAATTCAATTCAAATTCAATTCAAATTCAATTCAAATTCAATTCAAATTCAATTCAAATTCAATTCAAATTCAATTCAAATTCAATTCAAATTCAATTCAAATTCAATTCAAATTCAATTCAAATTCAATTCAAATTCAATTCAAATTCAATTCAAATTCAATTCAAATTCAATTCAAATTCAATTCAAATTCAATTCAAATTCAATTCAAATTCAATTCAAATTCAATTCAAATTCAATTCAAATTCAATTCAAATTCAATTCAAATTCAATTCAAATTCAATTCAAATTCAATTCAAATTCAATTCAAATTCAATTCAAATTCAATTCAAATTCAATTCAAATTCAATTCAAATTCAATTCAAATTCAATTCAAATTCAATTCAAATTCAATTCAAATTCAATTCAAATTCAATTCAAATTCAATTCAAATTCAATTCAAATTCAATTCAAATTCAATTCAAATTCAATTCAAATTCAATTCAAATTCAATTCAAATTCAATTCAAATTCAATTCAAATTCAATTCAAATTCAATTCAAATTCAATTCAAATTCAATTCAAATTCAATTCAAATTCAATTCAAATTCAATTCAAATTCAATTCAAATTCAATTCAAATTCAATTCAAATTCAATTCAAATTCAATTCAAATTCAATTCAAATTCAATTCAAATTCAATTCAAATTCAATTCAAATTCAATTCAAATTCAATTCAAATTCAATTCAAATTCAATTCAAATTCAATTCAAATTCAATTCAAATTCAATTCAAATTCAATTCAAATTCAATTCAAATTCAATTCAAATTCAATTCAAATTCAATTCAAATTCAATTCAAATTCAATTCAAATTCAATTCAAATTCAATTCAAATTCAATTCAAATTCAATTCAAATTCAATTCAAATTCAATTCAAATTCAATTCAAATTCAATTCAAATTCAATTCAAATTCAATTCAAATTCAATTCAAATTCAATTCAAATTCAATTCAAATTCAATTCAAATTCAATTCAAATTCAATTCAAATTCAATTCAAATTCAATTCAAATTCAATTCAAATTCAATTCAAATTCAATTCAAATTCAATTCAAATTCAATTCAAATTCAATTCAAATTCAATTCAAATTCAATTCAAATTCAATTCAAATTCAATTCAAATTCAATTCAAATTCAATTCAAATTCAATTCAAATTCAATTCAAATTCAATTCAAATTCAATTCAAATTCAATTCAAATTCAATTCAAATTCAATTCAAATTCAATTCAAATTCAATTCAAATTCAATTCAAATTCAATTCAAATTCAATTCAAATTCAATTCAAATTCAATTCAAATTCAATTCAAATTCAATTCAAATTCAATTCAAATTCAATTCAAATTCAATTCAAATTCAATTCAAATTCAATTCAAATTCAATTCAAATTCAATTCAAATTCAATTCAAATTCAATTCAAATTCAATTCAAATTCAATTCAAATTCAATTCAAATTCAATTCAAATTCAATTCAAATTCAATTCAAATTCAATTCAAATTCAATTCAAATTCAATTCAAATTCAATTCAAATTCAATTCAAATTCAATTCAAATTCAATTCAAATTCAATTCAAATTCAATTCAAATTCAATTCAAATTCAATTCAAATTCAATTCAAATTCAATTCAAATTCAATTCAAATTCAATTCAAATTCAATTCAAATTCAATTCAAATTCAATTCAAATTCAATTCAAATTCAATTCAAATTCAATTCAAATTCAATTCAAATTCAATTCAAATTCAATTCAAATTCAATTCAAATTCAATTCAAATTCAATTCAAATTCAATTCAAATTCAATTCAAATTCAATTCAAATTCAATTCAAATTCAATTCAAATTCAATTCAAATTCAATTCAAATTCAATTCAAATTCAATTCAAATTCAATTCAAATTCAATTCAAATTCAATTCAAATTCAATTCAAATTCAATTCAAATTCAATTCAAATTCAATTCAAATTCAATTCAAATTCAATTCAAATTCAATTCAAATTCAATTCAAATTCAATTCAAATTCAATTCAAATTCAATTCAAATTCAATTCAAATTCAATTCAAATTCAATTCAAATTCAATTCAAATTCAATTCAAATTCAATTCAAATTCAATTCAAATTCAATTCAAATTCAATTCAAATTCAATTCAAATTCAATTCAAATTCAATTCAAATTCAATTCAAATTCAATTCAAATTCAATTCAAATTCAATTCAAATTCAATTCAAATTCAATTCAAATTCAATTCAAATTCAATTCAAATTCAATTCAAATTCAATTCAAATTCAATTCAAATTCAATTCAAATTCAATTCAAATTCAATTCAAATTCAATTCAAATTCAATTCAAATTCAATTCAAATTCAATTCAAATTCAATTCAAATTCAATTCAAATTCAATTCAAATTCAATTCAAATTCAATTCAAATTCAATTCAAATTCAATTCAAATTCAATTCAAATTCAATTCAAATTCAATTCAAATTCAATTCAAATTCAATTCAAATTCAATTCAAATTCAATTCAAATTCAATTCAAATTCAATTCAAATTCAATTCAAATTCAATTCAAATTCAATTCAAATTCAATTCAAATTCAATTCAAATTCAATTCAAATTCAATTCAAATTCAATTCAAATTCAATTCAAATTCAATTCAAATTCAATTCAAATTCAATTCAAATTCAATTCAAATTCAATTCAAATTCAATTCAAATTCAATTCAAATTCAATTCAAATTCAATTCAAATTCAATTCAAATTCAATTCAAATTCAATTCAAATTCAATTCAAATTCAATTCAAATTCAATTCAAATTCAATTCAAATTCAATTCAAATTCAATTCAAATTCAATTCAAATTCAATTCAAATTCAATTCAAATTCAATTCAAATTCAATTCAAATTCAATTCAAATTCAATTCAAATTCAATTCAAATTCAATTCAAATTCAATTCAAATTCAATTCAAATTCAATTCAAATTCAATTCAAATTCAATTCAAATTCAATTCAAATTCAATTCAAATTCAATTCAAATTCAATTCAAATTCAATTCAAATTCAATTCAAATTCAATTCAAATTCAATTCAAATTCAATTCAAATTCAATTCAAATTCAATTCAAATTCAATTCAAATTCAATTCAAATTCAATTCAAATTCAATTCAAATTCAATTCAAATTCAATTCAAATTCAATTCAAATTCAATTTAAAAAAACTTATTTATATAGATTATATATTTCTGCAGATAATAAGGAAACTTTTAATTTACTTATTATTATTATTATTATTATTATTATTTACCATATTACTAGTATCTATGGTTCATTTTTGCTTTTTAAGTTCCTGAACAAGAAGGACGTATTGTTAGATGACTTGAAAGCCAGTTTAATTTTTTGTTCTACAAGTTTGTTTAAAGGAGTGTAAAGTTGCGAATAGAATGGACAAGATACATATCTGACTGGTTCTGGATTCACAATGTTATTATTATTTTGTAACAATTGGTTGTTATTTGAATTGTTTATTTTTTTACCCGTTTGTTGATTATTTTTGAGGTGAAATCTGGGGGATAACCATTTTGTTGTAAGGTGTTAAAAACTACTTTTAAATTGGCTGTCAGAGAGTTTTATTGCTCAGTGAGGCTAGTGATGACACCTAAGATCTTCAAAAAATTCAAATATCTACCGGACCAAGTATCTTTATGGTACCAGTTAGTTATAAACTTGTCATTCTTTTTAATTATAGTAATATCTAGAATTAAAAAGAATTATTGGTTTGAATGGGGTACTTGTAAGGTACTGAAAATTTTGAACACTATGAACATAATGTTAGGTCTAAAACATTGGTAAAAATACAATTTTATTTTAAAAAATGTTATGTTTTTTAGTAAATTGAGAAATTTTACTGTAACGTCACTATTTTGCATTGAACATATGGAATCTTTCTACGTCACACCACATTTTCATTAATTATTTTTGGGTTTGTTAATAAAAATTTTGTAAAAATAAAAAATACGGGTTCCAAGTTTGTATCTCTTCTTCAAAAATATTCAATAAAAAAATCTGACGTGGGCACCACATGACTTCCTTGTACGCCTTGTGTGTTCATACTTTTCTTAATAACTAAAATGTAGAATAATATAAAAAATTCTTTTAACTTATTATACTAGTATACTCACATATATTTTTGTCATTTTATTTAAACTGCAGAAGAAGATATAAAGCATATTTTACTATTGTCACTGTCATGTCATAATCATTTAAATTTTACGTAGTAACAAATGTTAAACGATCATGGAGTACAAGATACCGAAATACTAAATTATAAGTATATACTTTAATTATTCTTAAATGAGAGAAGATACAGAAAAATTTATAAAATACCGATTGTAGATAATAATCACATAATCTTTCATTTAAAATAAAAAAATTTGTCTTAAATTAAATATTTATCGAAATTTTTTTAAAATTTACTACTTCCGGTTTGTAGATTGAAACCAAAAATAGGAGGTGCACAACTAGATGCTATAACAGTCCTAAATACAAAATTTCAACTTTCTACGTCTAACCGAATTTGAGTTATGCGACACACATACGTACGCCCGTACGTACGTACGTACATACGTACGTACGTACGTACAGACGTCACGACGAAACTAGTCATAATGGATTCAGAAAAGGTCAAAACGGATATTTCCGTAAAAATCTGAGAACCGAAATTTTTCGCGATTACAATACTTCCTTATTACTCCGTACAAGGAAGTAAAAAATCATGTAAGTAGCCCATTGTGGCCGAAATGTTGAAAATTATGTATGAAATAAAAAATTATCTAATAAATTGGATGCTGAAGACCGGAAATCTATATATTGATTCATTCGAAAATAAAAGCATAAAAGCTGTTTTTGTTTGAAAAGACAAAATGACGCATTTGTTGAAAATTACTAGAAATTGCTCAAATATATTTTCACGATTTTCTCGAGAACTGTACAACTTACAGAAAAAATAAATATACCATTTTATAGCAAATGTTATGCTATAAAACAATTTTTCTCGTAATATTAACCATACCAGATAAATAGAGAAAACTAAAACTTCTTATATGAAAGAGAATAGTTAAATTGACATGTATGCTAATTTTCATACTTTATCACAAAATGTATAGTTGATATGAAATTTGTCGTATAACCGCCGAACTATATCATCTCTTATTGTATTACCTCTGAATTATAGTGATCACACACAAATTATTCTTCAGAGAGTACATATGAGTACCTAAGTTATAATAATAAAATTAGAATAATCCGCTAATTTTTTCCGGCAGCCGTAAGCCGAACTTTGTTTTGATCTGTACAGTTTTTTTATTGTTGAAGTTATTTGCTCTAGGTATAAGGAATCGAAAAATACTGGGTACCTTTGGGCATCATTCAAACAAAAAAGTTATAGGTGAAAAACGAAATTGTCAAAATTTACAGTTTTGCGTATATCTAGTCACCTATGCATTTTTGTGGGAAAACAAGAACATTTCTAAATTGGTCCCCTAAAGGGGGCAACTTTTGTCCAATTTAACCAACGTCGTATCTCTTATGGTTCTCGAGATCCCCATGCTTAAACAGTTTCATATGACACCCTCTATAGTGCAGACGTTAAAGGCATGAACATTGCGTTTTGTATTAGAAGCATGAAAGTCGGTAAACATATACATGAGACCCCGCTCTTAAATAAAAAATAGTGGAGCCACCCCGGGGGCTCTGCAGAGGCTTAACACCCGGCTGAATCTGCAATAACCCCCCATGAGACAATTTTTAAACGAAAGTAGTTATGATCTCCAACTTCACGCAGCGCTGTATGTACCATATTTTACGTTTTACTGTTACAAGATGACGCCACTGTACTATCTCGCTCCTTTTCTACTATGTTCCTTATTGTTCATGTCCATATGGTTCATATTTGTCAGTCACCATTTTGATTTTGTCAACTTGTGTTCTGAGCGGTTTACTATTATATTATATATTGTTATTATTATTGTTACTGTTATTATTTGTTGTTCTTGTTATTTTTCGTGGATTTGTTTTCGTTTTAGTTATTATTATTATTGTTTCTCTGTGATTGAGTCGCGTGTTTTGTGCGGTGTTGTGGAAGCAGAAGAGACGTATTTGTAGTTGGTGCGATGAGTTCTGTAAGTATTAATTGCTTTAAATATATTCTTTATAACATTTTTCTGTATTAGCTGATTATATATTAAATTGTAGCGTGAGAGTCGGTGTGGTGGCGAACTGCTTTACAAATGATCGCCAACGCCAACCAGGTGATCGTGGGAAAATATTTTCGTTGCCAAGGAACGACGACAGACGAATTCGATGGTTGCATTTGTTGGGAAGGTGTGATCTTCGGGACAAAAAAAGGACACAGTCAAAAAAGGCCCTAAATCGAAACGCCGAACCTGATCCCATTGTGGAAGGTATTTATTTGGTTTAAATTTGTTATGTAACATTATAGATAATACATAAAAACATTTTTGTTCGATGCTCCCGAAGATCTGAACGTCACAATTGCTCCATCATCATCGTCCTTGGTAACTCCACCAACCATTCTGTCTCCTGTGACCCCCGACACGGGAGATTGACCAAACAACGTCGTCTGCTTTGGTGCCTATACTCTGTAACCTGGAGACGACACCTGCCAAGCGACTCTGGGTGCCACAGTCGGTAGAGAAAAGATTAAGGGACCAGGCAGATGACGTTGTCACAACGCCAAAACGTCGGAAATTAGATATGACGCGGACTCCCCGAAGTGGTATGTATTTATACTTACATAACATTATTAAGCAACGATGACTTATGATTGTTTTATTTGTTTGTTTTTAGTACGGTTACAAGATCTACAGACGAATGCCAAACACTAATATCATCCTGTGTTGACCCAAACTTGTAGAAGTCCTTCAGGTTCATGGTATATTTTCGCAGTTTCATAACTATGCCAAATACAAATATCATCTGCAGGAGCTCAACAATCCTTTGCGGATCATAATCGTAGAAATTTATCCAAATCTGTGATTAATTTTACATAAGCTAGATATCGTACACCTAATATCATCTTCAGCTGATCAACGATCCAGCATATAAAAAAATCTTGGAAATTACTTCAAGGCTGTGATATATTTAACATACCCCATCAAAATAATACCGTACACTAATTATCATCTTGAGTAGTTCAGGTTGTGATATATTTAGCTTAATCAAAATGATAACAAACACAAATTTATTATCATCAACAGTATCTCAACGATCCAGCATAAAATTAAAAAAATTGGAAACTATTTTAAGCCTGTGATATATTTAACATAAGCTAGATGATACTATACTAATTATTATCTCCAAGAACTCAACGAACCAGTAGGTAAATAAAAAATTTCACTTTGAGTCCGCGTATACAATACTCTTACAAGAATAGGTACATCTAAATATTTGTAAATCTATTTTTGAATAAATCTTTAAAACGATTACTTTCCCATATTTTAAAAGTCATTGTATGAAAATACATAATTAACTTTAATTTGAATAAACAACCATCAATAGCTATAAGAATATGCTTCATATTTCTGATACAAAAATTTATTCATATCATGTATATAAGAAAATCAATATTGTTCTTTTATGAATAACTGCATAGTAAATAATTAACAAAAGTAATTACATGTATGTTCTCACATATAATACGATAGCACCTGTTTCAATGTTAATTAAGTATAATCTCACACCCCTGTTGTTCAATACTTAAAACAGAAAGAAAAAATTGATTTGATTTTCATTATAAATCAGTTCTTCTTTTCATGTTTATAAGAAAATCGATATTGTTCTTTTATGAATAATTACATATGTAAATAACTAACAAAAGTAATTACATGTATGATCTCACATCTTGTATCACAGAGATACATGAAAAATATAGGCATAGTAGTGGACCTTTCTATTTTAAATTATTTCAAATACCGTAAAACCCCACAACTTTGAATAATTTTCACATTCATTTGGCAATAATTCGAGATCTAATTCACAAAAAAATATGAAAAAAATCCTATAATAGGGGTTACACACTCAGGAATTGATGAAACATAAAAATTGTAAAGTACTAAATTATTTATAATAAGAAATAAAAAATCTGACGTGGACACCACATGACTTCCTTGTACGCCTTGTGTGTTCATACTTTTCTTAATAACTAAAATGTAAAATAATATTAAAAATTCTTTTAACTTATTATACTAGTATACTCACAAATATATTTTAGTCATTTTATTTAAACTGCAGAAGAAGATATAAAGCATATTTTACTATTGTCACTGTCATGTCATAATCATTTAAATTTTACGTAGTAACAAATGTTAATCGATCATGGACTACAAGATACCGAAATACTATAAATTATAAATATATACTTTAATTATTTTTAAATGATAGCAGATACAAAAATATTTATAAAATACCGATTGTAGGTAATAATCACATAATCTTTCATTTAAAATAAAAAAAATTGTCTAAAATTAAATATTTATCGAAATATTTTTAAAAAGTACTACTTCCGGTTTGTAGACTAAAACCAAAAATAGGAGGTGCACAACTAGATGCTATAACAGTCCTAAATACAAAATTTCAACTTTCTACGTCTAACCGTATTTGAGTTATGCGACACACATACGTCCGTCCGTACGTACGTACATACGTACGTACATACGTACGTACATACGTACGTACATACGTACGTACATACGTACGTACGTACGTACAGACGTCACGTCGAAACTAGTCATAATGTATTCAGAAAAGGTCAAAACGGATATTTCCGTCAAAATCTGAGAACCGAAAATTTTCGCGATTACAATACTTCCTTACTTCGTACAAGGAAGTAAAAAATCTGACGTGGACACCACATGACTTCCTTGTACGCCTTGTGTGTTCATACTTTTCTTAATAACTAAAATGTAAAATAATATTAAAAATTCTTTTAACTTATTATACTAGTATACTCACAAATATATTTTAGTCATTTTATTTAAACTGCAGAAGAAGATATAAAGCATATTTTACTATTGTCACTGTCATGTCATAATCATTTAAATTTTACGTAGTAACAAATGTTAATCGATCATGGACTACAAGATACCGAAATACTATAAATTATAAATATATACTTTAATTATTTTTAAATGATAGCAGATACAATAATATTTATAAAATACCTATTGTAGGTAATAATCACATAATCTTTCATTTAAAATTAAAAAAATTGTCTAAAATTGAATATTTATCGAAATATTTTTAAAAAGTACTACTTCCGGTTTGTAGACTGAAACCAAAAATAGGAGGTGCACAACTAGATGCTATAACAGTCCTAAATACAAAATTTCAACTTTCTACGTCTAACCGTATTTGAGTTATGCGACACACATACGTCCGTCCGTCCGTCCGTACGTACGTACGTACGTACGTACGTACAGACGTCACGTCGAAACTAGTCATAATGGATTCAGAAAAGGTCAAAACGGATATTTCCGTCAAAATCTGAGAACCGAAATTTTTCGCGATTACAATACTTCCTTACTTCGTACAAGGAAGTAAAAATCTGACGTGGCCACCACAAGACCTCCCGCCGTACCTACTTTATTCTTTTTACTTATTACCTATACAAATATATTAATAAGTACTATTACTACTGCTACTACTCACAAATATATTTTAGTCATTTTATTTACACTGCAGAAGATATAAACGATATTTTACTATTGTCACTGTGACTGTCATGTCATTGTGTCATAATCATTTGATTTAAATTTTACGTAGTAACAAATGATACGATCATGGACTACAAGATACCGAAATACTAAATTATAAGTATTATACTTTAATTATTCTTAAATGATATCAGATACAGAAAAATTTATAAAATACCGATTGTAGGTAATAATCACATAATCTTTCATTTAAAATAAAAATATTTGTCTTAAATTAATTATTTATTGAAATATTTTTAAAAAGTACTACTTCCGGCTTGTAGATTGAAACCAAAATTTAATGGCTTGTTAAGATTCGTATTAAAACCTTAAATATAAAATTTGGTATTTAAATGTTTGATAGTTTTGGAGTTATCGTGTCTGAAAAAATTATAACATACGAACGAACGCACACACATACACACACGCACACACACACAGACAAAAATGTGTAATTCGTATTCTAGAGACCCTAAAACGTGCTTATCCACCAAAAAATCACACTCGAAAATTTTGACCCATCACAATTAATACCTCTCTTATAAATAGAATATGAGGCGAGAGGTAAAAAACAATGGTGTTCAAAGTTGCGGGCAGTTTCCTACAACTTTGAACTCAGTCTTATTTCTATCAAAATTTTTTTGATCTTTAAATACAACATTGAACACTATAACTAAAAAATATATAATTACATTAAACAATACTTTACATTAGGGCAAATTTTCGGGGTGTTTATGTAGAGAACACCGGTTTCTTATATTTTTATATAATGTGGCAATAAAAATGCAACAAAAAAGTATTTATAATAATCAGTCTTTATTATTATGCTTACATTTTATAATAATTAACATTTGTAAATAATTAGAAAAATATAAAAATGTTTTACATTCTGTAAAAAGTAACATTTGTAAATAAATCAGTCTCCATGCATGGTAGGTATATAAATCTAATTCATAGTTTCATTAAATCTTCGTAATTCAGTCTTTTTAAATAAATGACCACCTCGACGATCAATCTCGGGATCTGTTAGCATCTGTATAAGCTCTTGATTGGGTATTATACCCTCGTCAGGTACCCGGTGCCACATAAACTTGAATTGGTTTTTTTCTGATAATCTGAGAAATGCTATCTCAACTTCAGTGTCATTACTCGTTTGTATAATTTTACCTACATAGTGCTTTTTATAATTTTTAACTTTAAATTCCACAATGTACTATTTTCCAACAACTGGAATAACCTCATTCATTACGGAATTATCTCCTATTTCGCTGCTAGATTCTGATATTGCAATATTATTATTATTATTATTGCTGTTCAAAGTTGTCGACTTTTAACGAACAAAATACGAAAAGTTATATAAATATTAATTTTGTTTTAACGTATAGAGATAACAAATTATATTTCAGCGTAAAATAATCCCAACGTACAAATGTACAAGATATTATATCATTTTCTTATATAGATATTTTTGTACTTACTTGACACACAGAAGTTTACACCCCACCAAAAACTATGACTAAATGACGTTTGACCACATCCGTCTCTACAGGGGTGCGTTCCAAAACCTTACCATGGAGCACAGAGTAAAGTATTGGAGTAAGAGTAGGTTACTCCAGGGTTTTGTGGGGTTTCGGAACGACGTAGAGTAGGAAATATTTTATGGTGATATAACCTATAACCACATTTATTTGATATACAAAATTGATCTTGCATCATGGATAATAGAAGGGGGTTAAGTGTTATAACTGCGAATATTTATGAATATTCGCGCCAATTTATAAATGTAGTCCTGGTAAGATTTTCTAATATATTTATGAATATATCTTTATTTTCCAAAATCAACATATTATCTTCTTTTAGAATACAAATTACTTTATAATCGTTTGCGTCAATTTGTGTGGCTGATTCCAATTCGTTATGGAACAGACAATTTAGGTTAGCACTATTTGGCGCCAAAGTCACCAGAGTACGTTTGTACCCTCCTATTTTACAGGGTACGAAGAGTATGCTCTTCGAGTAAACTCGAACAGTTTTGGAACACTTCAGAGTTTCCACTGGAGATATACTCAAACCTTTTGGAACGACTTTGAGCATACTCTACACTCTGGAGTATGGTTTTGGAACGCACCCCAGTGTGAAGTAAGCTTCACAATTAGTTTGGTTATATCAACCTTACTACAAAAACCTCCCTGTAATTATATTTATTTTTTAATTTGGAAAAATTCAACAGATGACGACACCAAGTACGAAAGAAACAAAATGTAACACACGTTCAAAGTTGAGGGGCGAGTTCAAAATTGTGGGGTTTTACGGTACTAGAAGATAAAAATAATTTAATTTTTTAGTGTAAATAGTTCTTGCATAATACTCGTATACCTTCTAAAAATAAATACACCCTGTTTGTGCAATTTTAAAAATAAAGAAGAAAATCTGACGTGGCCATCACACAACCTTCCGCCATATCTAGACTTTAAACAGAAATGTATATGTACAATCCGGTGCCCATTTAAAATATACAAATAAAAATCTAAAATATTCAAACACATAAATTAGTATCACCTGAAGAAAAAAATTCATTCACAGTAAAATTCTTCTGTGTTGAAGCAATCCTCCGTTCAGTTACTACATTTAATAGCTTACTTATGACTTATATAGCGCTAGTATGCCAACTTATCACCCGGCTCATCTGTCAATATTTTTTATGCAGAAACAAAAATGAACCGAACATGGATTACAAGATTTCAACGTTTATTTGATAAATGTATTTTTTAAATTTTACTGCAGTTCTTTAATGCTACCAGATAAAGACATTTTTTTATAACGTAAATTGTAAATAACTTTTCCTCTTATTCTTATTACAAATAAATACTATATTTATCTAAATTTATAGAAATTTTCGACACTTAATCTTTTCAATCTTCAAAAAATATCACTTCCGGTGAAGATATTTGTACCAAAATCTAATGAGCTCTTCCTATTCGTATACAATTGTAAAATACCAAATATCAAAATTTTTGGGTAATTCGTATTTGAGTTATGCGACACACGGCATCGGCCCGGACCACACACATACACACACACGCACACAATTTTACTAGATAATTAATATTTATGTAATTAATTTATGGTAACTGTTTCTATTGTAATGTTTTTTTATTTGTTAGCATTTTGACTTAATTATTAATGAATAGAAAAAATACGCAGGATTGCAGTCAATATCAATATATTACTCTAGTCGATAACCAACGTTTCGCTATCAATTATAGCTTCCTCAGGTTTATACTATAATATAGGAAGCTATAATTGATAGCGAAACGTTGGTTATCGACTAGAGTAATATATTGATATTGACTGCAATCCTGCGTATTTCTTCTATTCATTACTATATCCAGTCGGTTAATACTTGATCCATTAATTATTTATTCGGAATGTGCTAACAATAAAAAATACATTATAATAATATGCAATTTTGTGTACCGAATTTTTAAAATAAAATAATTTATTTGTTTATAAATTGTGCTTTAATATTCGAATAGTACGGGTATGAACCATACAAGATAGCAGGGAAACAAACCTTATTCCTCTCTGCCCCGCGTACCCCTCTAAATTTAGTTCTTGATCTCCAACATCAGATGACGCTACAAACATCATTTCGCGAGCTGGTACATAGGATTCCTGTCTTGTCAGTAACTTAGTAATTTGTAAGAGTATTGTATACGCGGACTCAAAGTGAAATTTTTTATTGACTGGTTCGTTGAGTTCTTGGAGATAATAATTAGTATAGTATCATCTAGCTTATGTTAAATATATCACAGGCTTAAAATAGTTTCCAATTTTTTTCATTTTATGCTGGATCGTTGAGATACTGTTGATGATAATAAATTTGTGTTTGGTATCATTTTGATTAAGCTAAATATATCACAGGCTGAACTACTCAGGATGATAATTAGTGTACGGTAT
>OX384037.1:15673318-15855818 GCA_947534325.1 Agonum fuliginosum | reverse complement strand
ATGTGTATGTGTATGTGTATGTGTATGTGTATGTGTATGTGTATGTGTATGTGTATGTGTATGTGTATGTGTATGTGTATGTGTATGTGTATGTGTATGTGTATGTGTATGTGTATGTGTATGTGTATGTGTATGTGTATGTGTATGTGTATGTGTATGTGTATGTGTATGTGTATGTGTATGTGTATGTGTATGTGTATGTGTATGTGTATGTGTATGTGTATGTGTATGTGTATGTGTATGTGTATGTGTATGTGTATGTGTATGTGTATGTGTATGTGTATGTGTATGTGTATGTGTATGTGTATGTGTATGTGTATGTGTATGTGTATGTGTATGTGTATGTGTATGTGTATGTGTATGTGTATGTGTATGTGTATGTGTATGTGTATGTGTATGTGTATGTGTATGTGTATGTGTATGTGTATGTGTATGTGTATGTGTATGTGTATGTGTATGTGTATGTGTATGTGTATGTGTATGTGTATGTGTATGTGTATGTGTATGTGTATGTGTATGTGTATGTGTATGTGTATGTGTATGTGTATGTGTATGTGTATGTGTATGTGTATGTGTATGTGTATGTGTATGTGTATGTGTATGTGTATGTGTATGTGTATGTGTATGTGTATGTGTATGTGTATGTGTATGTGTATGTGTATGTGTATGTGTATGTGTATGTGTATGTGTATGTGTATGTGTATGTGTATGTGTATGTGTATGTGTATGTGTATGTGTATGTGTATGTGTATGTGTATGTGTATGTGTATGTGTATGTGTATGTGTATGTGTATGTGTATGTGTATGTGTATGTGTATGTGTATGTGTATGTGTATGTGTATGTGTATGTGTATGTGTATGTGTATGTGTATGTGTATGTGTGTGTGTGTGTGTGTGTGTGTGTGTGTGTGTGTGTGTGTGTGTGTGTGTGTGTGTGTGTGTGTGTGTGTGTGTGTGTGTGTGTGTGTGTGTGTGTGTGTGTGGTCAAGGGTTGTTAGTCGCATAACTCAAATACGAATTACCCGAAAATTTTGATATTTGGTATTTAACATTTGTATATAAATTGGAAGAGCTCCCTAGATTTTGGTACAAATATCTTCATCGGAAGTGATATTTTTTGAAGATTGAAAAGGTTAATTGTCAAAATTGTATATAAATTTGGAAAAATATAGTATTTATTTGTAATGAGAATAAGAGGAAAAGTTATTTGCAACTTACGGTATAAAAAAATTGTCTTTATCTGGTAGCATTAAAGAACTGCAGTAAAATTTAAAAAATAAATTTATGAAATAAAACGTTGATATCTTGTAATCCATGATCGGTTGATTTTTGTTTCTGCGTAAAAAATATTGACAGGTGAGACGGGTGACAAGTTGGCATACTAGCGCTATATAAGTCCTAAGTAAGATATTAAATGTAGTAATTGAACGGAGAATGGCTTCAACACAGCAGAGTTTTCCTGTGAATGAATCTTTTTATTCAGGTGATGCAAATTTCTGTGTTTGAATATTTGAGATTTTTATTTGTATATTTTAAATGGGCACCGGATTGCACGTATACATTTCTGTTTAAAGTCTAGATATGGCGGAAGGTTGTGTGATGGCCACGTCAGATTTTTTGTTAAGAATTTTGTTCGGTATAACATTGTTTCTTCGTTTGACTGAACTATTTACATTCGTCAGTTCAAAACTGAATATAATGTTGATATGAGCAGCCAAAATATTTGAATTAAACTGGAAGTAGTGTTGAATCAACGTGTTTATATCTTGTATCAAATGTAATAAAATTTTGGTTGACGTAATAGATATTCGAGTGATATTATATTATGTTTTGATTTAATACGTTAACTTTGTTAATATAAAACTTTATATATTTGTCTTAAATACGTACAACTTTAGTTTAAAGAAAATATATACTTACTTACTAAAATCTAGAAACTATAACTATTGAACAAAATAATTAATGTGTTGAATTAAAAAACTTGTTATTTTGGTTTAATGGGTATAATGTTGTTTCAAATAGGACTTGAATCAAAGGAAGCATAGTTTTGTGTATAATAATTTTTTATTGATAAAACGTATCAAAAATATAAAACAATATAATATTAATATACAAAACAGAAATATGAACATATATCAATAACTTCCATTCCATTCTTCGTAAATTACACACGTATGGGGTAACATTTAAATTTTAGATATCAGTTACATAATAAAATTTATTTAAAACCTTTAACAAAGCAGCAATAACAACCATCCATATAATATAGGAAGTATGTATTTTTATTAACAATAGATTAGGTAGGTACAACTTATTTCTTAACGGCAAAAATTGAACATTATGCTATTGCACAATATATTAATATATTTCGCATTTGTTATATTATATGCAAGTATCACACTAATTTGCACTATAAATGATGTAAATTTCAATATACGTGAAATAATACAAGATACCGTTTTTATTTTTAATATTATCAACTTACGAGACTTATTTTAGGACTAAATATTAATGAAGAATTCGGAGCACAACACAAAGTTCTAAGCAATGTTTGAACACGTTGTGGCGTGTCTAATATGGCCAAAATGGTAGTATTTCATCTCAAAAACTGTAAAGTGTTGAATGAAATAACTAAAATTTTGTTATAATATTGTATATGAATTGAAATAAAAAAATGTATATTATTTCCTTCAACAAAGTACTCTAGGTTTATTTAAATAAAATTACTGTTGCCTTAACAATTTTTTCTTTTGTATTTAATTCAAATAAAGTGCACTATTTAGAACAAATAAAATTCTCAATAAGATATTAGTATTTGGTTGGAATAAAGCACTTTCTTGCAGTAAAAAATAAAATGCTTATATTAACTAATATACTGTTGAATGAAACAACAAAAACCAACATTGAAAAATTTGTTGGATTTACTATGCTATTTTTCTCAGTGTATATTTTCAGTAGCTTAGCAACCGTTTTTCAAATCGCTTACAGCCTAAACGGTTTAACCGATTTTGATGAACTTTTTTTTATTTGATAGATGTTAATGAGACGTAGTGCCTTTTGGGTATATGAATATTGTAGATGGCGTGGTAGTCGCAGGGGAGTTGAAAAACAGTGATTTTTTTAGTCCTTGGATACGGGCATTATACTTTATTCGATTGTTTTTTTCATTTGACATATAGGTAGAGGATGAATTTGACTATATTTCTATGCACGTTTCAACCCAATATGGGGTATATTAAGAAAGTTATTAAGAAAAAACTGAAAATGCACGGAACGCAAATGGGAGCATGCCATGGAAGTTTTGGTTTCTTTTTTATAAAAATGATTTTTTCTCTAGTGTCAGATTAGACGTTTCCAATTTGAAATTGTAACGGAAGATTCCGACTTCACGAGGGTGAAGCTGCCGGCTTCTCAGCGGGAGGAGTGGTTCGGTAAAGGGCGCCAGGTAGTCACGTAGTCGTCCTCACCCAGTAGACTACCAGTGCTGCAAAGCCTGAATCTAAAATAGCTAGTCCTGCAAAGCAAACTAAGGCAGGAAGTAAGTAGGGCTAACTGACTAAAAATGCAATTTAGTATAACTATTTGGTTGCTATTCAAGTTAATTAAATGTACAAAATCAATTGACAACAAAAGGTGTGATATTCTTGCGCGAATATTCACGACGCCTCCAGAAAAATAAACTAAAATGAAACCCGTGGCGCTGCGACGATAAATCGTTCCTTTCTGGAACCTTACCCGAAACCTATGGGTACTACAAGGGCCCTAACGGTCGTCAGCAGCCTCAACACGCCTTCAACTACCAAACGGGATGATTGTCAAAAAGAGAAAACGCTGCTCCCCAAAATGGGTTTCTCCGTCCGGGCACGAAGTTACGCACACACGCAAAACTACTTAAATCCGGCACGGAAAATTATAAAATTAAAAACGGAATCTTATTCCCCAAAAGGGTTTGAAAATAAACTTCAAAATAAATTCCGAAATAATTTCGGTTTCTCAACAAAATGGCGTAGTACAACCGTTCTATTATACGTCCAAAATAATACTCGCATCTCTTTGCATCAGGCTGCAGTTTGCGAAAAAAAATTGCAAAGTTTCGCAAGGAAGGGTTGGGAAGAAAGAGATAGAGAGATAAAATTGGGAAGTGCGTACATTTTGAAAATGCCGCAAGAACAGAAAGCGACAGCGAGAAATCTGGGAAGAGAGACAGGAGATGGACACTATAGTATGAAAGACACATAAAGAAGATATGACCTTACCTCAGCAATGTCGGCACAGTGTTATGACTAAATGTCACTAAATTGTTAAATAAAAGTTACAAAAATGTACAATGCGCTGTCATTTCTATTTATTATAACATAAAAAAATTAAACAACAGAATTTTAAAACAAAATACTAAATATGACTAAAATTTAGATAAATAATTAATATGATGAACTGGTAAGTATAAAAATGAATTTAATGTTATAGCTCATTACAGATTGCAAGTGATAAGAGAAATATAAAAGAATAGATGAAAGATGATTGAAGTAGACCGAAATATAGAAAAATCTAAAGAAAACCTCCACTCCCATGAGGAAAAATTCAAAAGGCATTTTTGCACAAAACAAATAATTCTAAACCTAAACTAAACTAATCATTATTTTGCAAATCCGGTGGTCCCGCTTTTAAATCTTTTACATGCCATTTACCTCTATCTTTGCCTTCGGCATCAACTAATTTATACGTCAGATCTGACAATTTTTGTTTTATGATGAATGGACCAACATATTTAGGCGCTAATTTGCTAGCAAACCGATCTGCAGCATTCGATAGTTGAAAATTTCGTCGCCATACTTCCTGATTTACTTCAAACGATTCTGGTCTACGACGAAGGTTGTAATATTTACTACTACGAATGTATGCTTGGTCCAATCTTTTTCTAATATCCGCGTAAATCTTTGCAAAACCAGCAGGACGAGAATCAGCAACATTTTGTCGATCAAATTCAACTTTACCATCAGCATCAACTGCTTCAAAAGATATATCACCTGATATAATATGTTCGCGTCCGAAATTAACAAAATATGGTGTAAAACCTGTGACCTCATGGTAAAGTGTTCGAACTGCACAGCTAACTTGCGGTAAAAACGTATCCCACTGCTTGTGATTATCTTTAACATACGCGGCTAACATGGTTTTTACTACACGATTAACTCGTTCTGTGGGGTTGTTCTGAGGGTGATATAGGGGATTAAATATTATTTTTGTTTTATAACGCTCACAAAGATTTCGAAACTGATGACTTCTAAATTGCACGCCGTTGTCACTAATAATAAATTGTGGCACCCCGAAAAGTAAGAATACGTCGTTCTCTATATGTTTACAAACAGCTTGTGCTGTTGCGGATCGTAAGGAAAAAGTAAGTGAAAGTTTACTGTAATAATCATTTACAACTAATATAAACCGATAACCCTTTGTAGACGAGGGCAGAGGACCAATCTGTGCTTAATAGCTGAAATGGGCGATAAACACGGGGTTTCGAACACACCGTCTGATATAATTCGCAACATCCGTGCGCATCTTCGGCCAATAATATCGCTCACATAATCTAAAATAAGTCTTCGTAACATCAGGGTGTCCAGACGTTGGTTCACTATGTACTAACGATAAAATTTCTTGACGCTTTTCTTTTGGTACAACTACTTTCCATTGTTCGTTAGCCTCACTAAGTTCAGGTATGCTTACTTTTACGTATTTATATAATTTCCCGTCTTCTACACGCCACGCAATGTACTTTTTCGGCTGTTTCAGTACTTTAGCTACCATGTTATCATACCATTTATCCGTAATAACTGCAGGAGTACCGACTGAAATATTCGCGACTGGTACCGAACGAGATAAACAATCGGGGACTAAATGATCCTTTCCTTTACGATAAACAAGGTTAAAATCATATTGTTTCAATCGAACGGTCCACCTACATAATCTACCCGAGGGATCCTTCAAATTACTAAGCCAAATCAATGAATGATGGTCAGTTACAACAGTAAATCTTGTACCTTCTAAATAAGGCCTCAATTTTTCTAATGCCCATACTACGGCGAGACATTCACGCTCTGTTGTTGAGTAATTTCGTTCCGCTTTTAAAAGAGAGCGACTAAGATAGCATATTACTCGTTCTTCACCGTCTAGCGTCTGTGTTAATACCGCACCTAAACCAAAAGCGCTAGCATCAGTTTGTACAACAAAGGGTTGAGTAAAATCCGGACAAGTGAGGATCGGAGCTGACACTAAACACTCTTTAAGTCTATTAAAAGATTGCTCACATTCATCGGTCCATAAAAATTTATATCTTTTACGCAGTAGTTGCGTTAACGGGAAAACTAAACTCGAAAAATTAGGTACAAAACGTCTATACCAAGATGACATCCCGAGAAAACTTCTCACATCACTTACTGTTTTAGGGCTCGGTATATTCAAAATGGTTTCCACTTTTTCGGGATCAACACGTAACCCAAGACGATCAACAATATACCCTAAATATTTGATCTGTGGACGGCAAAACTGACTTTTTTCTTTGCTAGCTGTCAACCCAGCAGCGAGTAACCTACTAAAAATTTTGTCCAATATATCCATATGCTGAGCAAATGACTCTGAAACAACGACAATGTCGTCCAGGTAAACAAAAACGAACGGTTCTAAATCAGCTGATAAAACGGTATCTATTAATCTTTGCCAGGTATTAGTTAACCCGAAGGGCATACGCTTAAAGTGAAAAGGCCCACGCCCTGGAATGGTAAAGGCAGTGGCTTAACAGGTATCTGCCAGTATGCAGATTTAATATCGAGAGAACTAATATATTTCGCGCTTCTGAGTCTTATCTAATATTGATGAAACGTACGGTATTGGATACGCATCTTTTTTAGTTACTTTATTAACCTTACGGAAATCTACACAAAATCGGTAAGTACCATCCTTCTTTGGCATCGGTGAGGACCAAGGGCTCGCGGATGGTTCAATGATATCGTCTTTCAACATCTCATCTAAAGCTTCATTTATATGTTTCTGAACTACCGGAGAGACGGGGTAGTATCTTTGTTTAATAGGAACAGAATCAGTTATTATTTCATGCGTCACAAGTTTAGTGCAACCTAAAGAATCACCCATTTCAAACCATTTGGCTTCTAAAAATTTATCAAGCTTTAATTGTTCTTCAGATGTTAAGGAGAATGCAGATTCTATACACGAGAGAGCTACCGAGGATTCGTTTGAAGAGAAAAACCACACGTCACGTCGTAAGTCTGGTACAATACCCATCACGCGCCAAAAATCAAGTCCAAAAATTAACGTATGTTCAACAGAAGGTACTACAAGAAAGTTTATTAACTTTATTTTCTCTAGTAGTCGAACTGGTACTGTCAAAGACCCGATACAATGACAAGATTCACCATTGGCAACAGTACAACTAGGCGAATCATCGGTACTTAATCTCAAGTTAAACATCTTTATAATTTCCCATCCTTTACCTCCAATTATCGGACGAGAAGCACCGGAATCTAACAATCCAATAAATTCGGTATCAAAAATCGTAACTTTCAAATTAGGGCGTTCATCTTGACCTAAATGGGAAAATATATAATCTAAAATCACGGTCATATTTTGAGATGCGGATTTTGCATTTACTACGGCTGAATCGGGTGGCTTATGACATATAGGAGAACGTACACAGCCGGTTAACGCCTCCTGTTCCCGTTTCCCGTACACTTTTTGCAACTGCGTGAAGTAACACCCCTTTCTCCACATCTATAACAATATACGCGACGCTATTCATTACACTGCCGAGCTACATGTCCACTACCGCGACAATTCCAACATAACACATCCGAACGAACATTATTTGAGCTAGCAATCTCTAAGTTTAGCTCTTTTCTCAGCTACTACTAATCTATCACAGTAAATATCACGCAACATTAATTCATATGTTAATTCATCAGCTAAAAGTCGATTTGGACCGAAAGAAAAAGCCATGATGATTAGAGTAAACAAAATAACTAAATTCAAATATTCAAAAACCGTAATAACGTACCACCAACCAAAAATATCCTAAACTAATCAAAAAGAAACTAAATCGCTAAATATAACTGCACTAAATTAAACTAAAAGTAACTAAGACAATAGAAAAGTGAGATAGATAGATGCAAAAGAAAGACAGAGTATCTGAATGACAGCCAGAGTGTGTAGGTAGGTTATGAAGAGAAAAGAAAAATAAACTAAAATCATACACGCGCAAACATCTAAGCTTTAATTTGCAAACCAAAACTAAATCGCAAGGCCCCACGTTGGGCGCCAATTTTGTAACGGAAGATTCCGACTTCACGAGGGTGAAGCTGCCGGCTTCTCAGCGGGAGGGGTGGTTCGGTAAAGGGCGCCAGGTAGTCACGTAGTTGTCCTCACCCAGTAGACTACCAGTGCTGCAAAGCCTGAATCTAAAATAGCTAGTCCTGCAAAGCAAACTAGGACAGGAAGTAAGTAGGGCTAACTGACTAAAAATGCAATTTGGTATAACTATTTGGTTGCTATTCAAGTTAATTAAATGTACAAAATTAATTGACAACAAAAGGTGTGATATTCTTGCGCGAATATCCACGACGCCTCCAGAAAAATAAACTAAAATGAAACCCGTGGCGCTGCGACGATAAATCGTTCCTTTCTGGAACCTCACCCGAAACCTATGGGTACTACAAGGGCCCTAACGGTCGAATCTGGCCAGCCGACTTACATAAAAATGGCGGGATGTTGGTAACGCAGAATGTTCGCGAAATAAGGCGCAGGCGCGAAGAACAAGAAAAAATAACGGCCAAGGAAAATTAAACTAAACTAAGGGCGTAAACTGCGGACTATTCGTGCAATACAAAAATAATTAAATTTAAGATAATAAAGAAAATAAAGTATCAAATCTAATGTCCAAACTGTAGAATTATTTCGTAGAAAATAAATTAAAATGGTCTCACTGAAGATCTTGTCTTAACGCACGGTCACAAGACAAGAGGGCACTTAACAAAAAAGGGCCACGCACTAAATCAGTCCTCTGGGTGGTGAGAGGGACATGGAATCACAAAAACTTTGCCACTTATCTGTTGGTCGGATTCCTGTCTGGACGTCGGAGTGGTAGGAAAGGCCGGTCACAAGACTGGAGGGCTTGGGTAATGCTGGAGGGTGGTCGTCAGCAGCCTCAACACGCCTTGAACTACCAAACGGGTTGATCGCCAAGAAGAAAAAACGCTGCTCCCCAAAATGGGTTTCTCCGTCCGGGCACGAAGTTACGCACACACGCAAAACTACTTAAATCCGGCACGGAAAATTATAAAATTAAAAACGGAATCTTATTCCCCAAAAGGGTTGAAAATAAACTTCAAAATCAATTCCGAAATAATTTCGGTTTCTCAACAAAATGGCGTAGTACAACCGTTCTATTATACGTCCAAAATAATACTCGCATCTCTTTGCATCACGCTGCAGTTTGCGGAAAAAATTGCAAAGTTTCGCAAGGAAGGGTTGGGAAGAAAGAGATAGAGAGATAAAATTCGGAAGTGCGTACAATTTGAAAATGCCGCGAGAACAGAAAGCGACAGCGAGAAATCTGGGAAGAGAGACAGGAGATGGACACTATAGTATGAGAGACACAGAAAAAAGATATGACCTTACCTCAGCAATGTCGGCACAGTGTTATGACTAAATGTCACTAAATTGTTAAATAAAAGTTACTAAAATGTACAATGCGCTGTCATTTCTATTTATTATAACCTAAAAAAATTAAACAACAGAATTTTAAAACAAAATACTAAATATGACTAAAATTTAGATAAATAATTAATATGATGAACTGGTAAGTATAAAAATGAATTTAATGTTATAGCTCATTACAGATTGCAGGTGATAAGAGAAATATAAAAGAATAGATGAAAGATGATTGAAGTAGATCGAAATATAGAAAAATCTAAAGAAAACCTAGTTTTTATTAAAGATACAAATCTACACGTAACAAAATTTTATTTGGATTTATCTTTTACACTTGATAATGTAGAAGTATTTTGAAAATTTTATTGAGTATTTAAAGATGGAGCACGCATTATGTTTACATGCTTTTGTATAAATTTGTAATAGACCATATTCATTATTCAATGCGCATGCTCATAATGACCCAATCACAGCATGTGAGTGCTAACTCTTGGGAGTTAATGCTTTCTTATGGCAAAAACGTAGTTTTTAATTTGAAATAATTCTTCGACGAAGACAGATTATTTTATAAAATTGCTTTTGGAAATTGAATTATATATTTTTTATTCCATTAAGCCCATATTTCTGTAAATTGAAGCACTAAATCTGTGTAAAAAAAATTATTATATGAAGATTTGGCGGCTCGATTGAAAAATTTGTGCAATTTCACATTCATTATCATGCCAGACATTTCGTGATCTGTTTCAAAATGTGGTATGAATTCCCTTTTTAATAAAGGTGTTTCATTTCACCTGTTTCCAAGAAATGTAACAGAAAAAAATATTTCATAAAAGCAGTTAACAGAAAAGGAAATGAAACACAAATTACAGGTAATATAATTATAGTGTACCTATCTATTGGATATGTAAGTAAAGTAGTTAAAATTTTTGCTTTATTGGTATTTTAGAAGCCAAGAAATCGATGAAAAAATATCTTGTGAATTGTTCTAATCATCAAGAAGTTCTGTAGTGACTTTTCCCATGTCATTCTAAAATAAATATTAATGATTGAATCATGCACATATATCTTATAAAAATTATAATAATTTACGCAAAATGTATAATGATAATAGAAAACAAATCTATTTTTCTTAATTTGTATTTTGTAGCGTAGCGTAGCGCTCAGTAGCTGTCAGCTGTCATAACAAACAACACAAAACGCACATTATTACATAAATAGTGCCAACCCAAATCAAATAATTACTTTAAGCAGTTTGTCACCCTGGCACTCTTTTTTGACGTTACCAAAACCACCAGTAGAGACGCTGGAATTATGGGGTGAGTATATAACACTCGAAAGTACTGACGTTGCCTTGTATTTTTATTGCTTTGTACATGCGCGGTATTGTATGAACACTGGAAAGTATTTGCGGCTGTAATGTATACATGCGGAGAGAGATGGCACTAGGTGTTATGTAGACTTCGATAAATAAAACATTGTTACAATAATTAGTTGTCTTGAGTAGTTATTTAAATAAATATATAAATACACTACAATTAATGGCGACGAGGATAAGTATCCTACATTAAGGAGAAAATAAAAGTATCAAGGAAAAGATAAGAAATTGAAGCAGAGAAAAAACATAACCGCACAAAATGAGTAATAGCCAAGATCTAGAGAAATTCAATGTACCTAAATGGATCTCCAGCAGAAGTAGCATCAAGGTGGACTAGATGGAAAAGAGCTCTAGAAATATATTTGCAGAGTAGGAATATCACTGATTCTGGAAGAAAAAAGGCAATATTGTTGCACATGGCGGGAATGGACGTACAAGACATATATTTTTCATTAGTTGAAAATCAAACCCAAACAAATAATGATACAGGAGCAACAGCAGCAACAACGCCACCAGCAACAGATAAGTATAAAATAGTTATTGATATTTTATCAAAATATTTTATGCCTGAATTAAATATACCTTATGAACGCCATATTTTCCGAAGCATGCAACAGAAATTGGAAGAAAATATAGCGCAATTTATTTTAAGATTAAGACAACAAGCTAAACAATGTAACTTTGCAGCTATGGAAGATGAACAAATACGAGACCAAGTTGTAGAAAAATGCAAGAATACTGCACTTCGAAGAAAATTGTTAGAGCAAGGTCCTAACTTAACATTGGAAAAGGTGTTAGAATTAAGTAGAATTCTGGAAAGCACAGAGAGACAAGCAGATTCAATAGAAGGAAAATCTGAGATGGTAAACAGATTAGAAAAGAAGAAATTTAATTGTACTCGATGTGGTAAACCAGATCACAAACATTTTTCAAAAGATTGCCCTGCACGTAACAAAGAATGCAACAAATGTGGACTTTTGGGTCATTTCGCTACATGTTGCCGAACAAAACCTTATTTTTTTTCAGACAATAAAACAAAACAAAGATAAGAAAAAGGATAAAAATAAAGTTCGACAAGTACAGGAAAACCAAACAGAGGAAGATGAAGATAATTACACTTTTACAATTAATCTAGTTGATCAAATTGAAACAGATGTTACTGTGGATATTGTGACAGTCAAATTAGATGTAATTATAGATTCTGGCTCATCTTGTAATGTTGTAGACGCTGAAACTTGGAAATATCTTAAATCGAAAAAAATTAAATGCACAAGTGAAAGAACTAATACAACGTTGAAACCATATGGAGATTCGAAACCACTAGAAGTAATTAGGAAATTTAATACCACAATCAAGACTGTCAATAATAGACAAACTAAAGCAGAATTCTATGTTATAGGAGCAAAAGGAATTCCGTTACTTAGCACAGCAACTTCTCTTGCATTGGGATTGTTAAAAATCGGAGAAAATGTAAATATGTTAAACAACTCCAAGAAATTGAATATAATTAAAAATATACAGTTGGAAATACCTGTAAATAACCAATCAAAACCAATAATATCGCCATACCGCAGAATACCGGTAGCCCTACAAAAGAAGTTGGAAAAGAAGTTGAAAGAATTGGAAGAATTAGACGTCATAGAAAAGGTTGACGGTAGTACAAAATATTGCTCTCAAGTTGTGATCGTTCCAAAAGAAGGAGACGATATTAGAATGTGTGTCGACATGAGGAAAGTTAATGAATTCGTAGTAAGAGAAAGACATCCGATACCGACAATAAGTGATCTAGTCGCAGATCTGAGAGAATCTAAATACTTCTCTAAATTGGATATTAAATGGGCATTTCACCAAGTAGAATTACACCCAAATTCAAGAGAAATCACTACATTTCAGACACATAAAGGAATGTATCAGTATAAAAGATTACTATTCGGCATTTCCAAAGCGCCAGAACTGTTTCAAAAACTGATGCAACAAATATTACAGGATTGTGAGAGGACTTTCGTGTACATAGACGATATTCTAATTTATGGAAAAACCAAAGAAGAACACAACTATCGATTGCAGAAAGTTTTGGAAATTTTAAAGGACAGGGACATACGTTTAAATCGCGATGTATAATACAAATACGGTGAGTGCACTCCCATACAACCGGACCGTTTAAAGTGGATCAACTTTTTCCACGTATTGCGGGTTGCATATGTCAACTAGATGTGCTGAATAAATGCATCACCGTGGCATTACCTACTAATAATTTTTACTGACAGTTTTTAAAATTTTATACTTTCTAAATAAAATACAATACAATATGATAAATTATCAGAAAATTACAAATATAAATGGAAAAAAGAAACATTACCATAATGTAAATTACGCCAAGCATACTCGCGATCGTAAATTACATTATATAGTATACTGCTAGTCAGACAATCACAATGATATTTAATGATTCCAAAAACTTTACGAATAACAAACTTTAGGTGCATATAATAGATACCAAAGAAGTGACAGCATCCAGTTATATTCTGTACTGTAGATAGACAAATTCTAAGATTAAAATATTTTCCGCGTACTAGAACATTATCTTTCAAATCATTTGCAAGAAGATCTCAAACCCAAACACCTCTGCTATTGAAGTCATTATGTGTGATCAATCTTTTCTGAAACATATGATAATATACAATTTTTTAATTTCGGGCGATCATAATCAATATTAGACCATAAAGACAATGTATTTAATCTAAATTGTAAAACAGTTCAGAGTAGATATTTTCATTATATTTCCAATAGTTATTTTAAAACGCATAATATTTTCTTCTATTAAATGTTTTTGGCAGACAACATCTTGAGGTTCCGGTCACCGAATGGTATTTTAGAATTCCAAATCACTTGGTACATAGAATAAAGTTACTTTTTTGTTATTACTCCAATATTTAGATGCACAATTAGGTTCTATTGCGTATTCTTGTTTTTTGGTTCATCTCTGGAGCGAAAGGTTGAATTAGGTTAGGATAAGTTAGATCATCAATAAAAACAAATTTTAAAACAATACGATGTACAATTATATGATAATTTAATTTAAATAAATATTACCTGCTTTGCAATGTGAAACACATAACAAAATTTTAAGTATTCCAATTATTTGACACTGACAGATAAAGTTTGCTGCTTAAAAACTGTCAGAAAAAATTATTAGTAGGTGATGCCGCGGTGCTGCATTTATTTAGCACATCTAGTTGACATATGCAACCCGCAATATTCGTGGAAAAAGTAGGAACGCATTTTTTCGCCAAGTGCACTCACCGTATTAGTATTATACATCGTGGTTTAAATGAAGATAAATGTGTATATTGCACAAGAAAATTAAAAATTTTAGGACATACTTAGGTACAAAACCAGATGAGAGTAAAGTAAAAGCAATAGAGGGGTTTAGGATACCGGAAACAAAAGAAGAGGTAAGGAGTTTATTAGGAATGATTACTTATGTTGGACGTTACCATCCAGAATTATCAACTGAACCGTTGAGAGACTTAATAAAAATGAAAGTATTCAAATGGGAAGAGGTACACAACCAAACATTTTGAAGAAATAAAAAGACGACTTGGAGACGAGCGTATATTAGCATACTATGATCCAATGGCTAAAACAAAGATAATAGCTGATGCTAGTCCAGTAGGCCTAGGCGCCGTGTTAGTCCAAGAACAGGAGGGAGAAAATAAAATTGAAGAATTTGCAAGTAAAAGTTTATCTCAAACTGAAAAGAGATATTCACAAACCGAAAAAGAGGCTCTAGCTCTAGTCTGGGCATGTGAAAGATTTCACATGTATATTTACGAAAAAAAAAATTCAGCTCATCACAGATCATAAGAGTCTTAAATTTATATTTTCACCAAAGTTAAAACCAAATTTGAGAATCGAAAGATGGGTGTTAAGACTTGAAACTTATGACTATGAAGTAGTATACTGCGAAGGTAAGAAAAATATCGCTGACTGTCTTCCTAGACTATTTAAAGTTAAGATAAAATGGCGGATACTCGTAATAACGGTGTTGATAAAGTTATCGCAAAGTCGTGTAAAAGATGTCATAAAATTGCACAAAGTGGTCTCACTTGCATAAAATGTGGCACATTATCTCACATGAGTTGTGTCACTGCATTAAAATTAAAAATTCGTGGTGATAATACTATAAACTGTTGTGACAATCATACCGATGACAGTGATAATGATCTTGACACGTCCTTCTCAAGTGCAACAGAGTATAAAGAATTAGAGAAAGGCAAGGAAATAAGTTATTTGAAAAAACTTTAAAAACAAAAAGATATGTTAATAAATAATCAAAATGACACCATTAACATTGTTCGAGAACAACTTAATGTATTAAATAAAATTTTACTGAATAAACACACTGATATTCAGTTAACGCCATCTAACTCTAAAGAGAATAAAAATATTAAACAAGCGGCAACAAAAATTAACATTATACCGACTGAGCCAAAAATCAAGGCCGTCTCAAATGTAAACAACGCAAACGACATTGACAAACGTCAGCACAATGACACATCAATATCTGTCAAAACGAATAGTGATGTGCCTAACTCTCGAAACGATAATGACAAGGTGTCAAAAAGCAAAAGCAAAAATGACACCACAACAAGAAATGCTCCATTTAAGGAAACGGTTGCCACTTATGCAGGAACAACTCGAACTCGCAAACACCGCACTAACAATACACCTATAATAGGCAAAAAAAACCAGTAACTCTATAACTGCTATCCCAAAAGCTGCCTATCTTCACATATATAGGCTACATCCCGATACAACTGCCGATGTGGTAAAAGAATATCTTAAAGAGAGTTTCCCAGAAGTTTTAGTAAACCAACTCCAATCTAAATATCCGGATTATTCGTCATTTAAAATTACTATCCATGACACAAACAGGTCGCGTGCCATGGATCCAAATATCTGGCCAGAAGGAGTCTGTATAAATCGTTTTTTTTTCAGAAGATCCAAAAGCCAAGAATTGCACAGTGACGAAGAAGACACTGATAAACTTTGACTTTCTTTTACTAAACTGTCAAGCACTAACTGCTAATAAAATGAATAGTATTACAGTTGAATATGGTGAAAACTTGAAACATTTACATTTTTTTATGTCTAACAGAAACATGGTGTAACGATGTTAATATACACAATGTTCATGTAGAATTCTTTTGTAGATCTGAATTTAAAGGTGGTGGAGTCGGAATATGGTGCCACGATAAAGTGATGACAAACGTAGAACCTTTAAATATATCGAAATACAGTATAGAAAATTTTTCGAGATTGCAGGCGTATCCTGGAAACAGTATTCCGGCTGCACCACCCAAATTATTACTGTATATAGATCTCCTTGCGCTGATTTCCATGTTTTTTGTTCTAAATTAATAATTGTTTTAGATACTATTTTTAATCCTAAATATAACTTGATTCTGTGCGGAGACATTAACCTGGATCCAATTAGAGACAAGCAGGTGTATGACATTTTAAATAACATTCTACACACATACAATATAGCAAATAATGTTATTAAAACTCCAACTAGGGGTAAATATATACTTGATCATTTCTACACTAATTTTGAATGCTCAAATTACTGCGTAAAGGAAAACTTTATTTCAGATCATAGTACAGTTTTGGTCAATAGTAATCTGCCCTCTATTAACGCCCACACGGCTACAACGATGTTTAGAAGAGTGTTCAGTGATTCTAATGTGCAAAACTTTATACAAGACTTACAGAGTGAGTCCTGGTCTGATGTGTACCCATGTACGGATGTCAATAATGCTTTTGACAATTTCTTAAGTATATTTTTACACTATTTTAATACTCACTTCCCAATACAAAAAATTCACGCTAATAATTATGCCAAGCCTTGGGTCAATGATGAAATTAGATCTTCCAGTCATAATTTAAAAATGATTTTTGGTTTAACAAAGTCTTTTCCTAATATGACAGCAACTTATAAGCAAGCCAAAAGCGAACATTTCCGTTTAGTTACCAATACAAAAAAACAATACTTTCAAGATAAGATCATGAACTCAGACAATATAAACAAAAGTACGTGGAGTATTATAAACAATACCAAAGCAAAAGGTAAAGAAAATCAGATTAATATTAAAATCAATCATAATGACTCCACAGTTGAAGACCCAGTTGATATCGCTAATTTATTTAATAATTTTTTCTGGGAGGCCCCAATCAAAATTATTAGTAAAATTCCAAAGCCTAATATCCCGGTTAATAATACACCTAATCCTATGCGAGGACGACAGGTAGCTAGTTTATTTCTACTCCCTTTCAATGTTTCTGAAATGATGAATATTCTAAAGTTTAAATTAAAAAATCTGACGTGGACACCACATGACTTCCTTGTACGCCTTGTGTGTTCATACTTTTCTTAATAACTAAAATGTAGAATAATATAAAAAATTCTTTTAACTTATTATACTAGTATACTCACAAATATATTTTAGTCATTTTATTTAAACTGCAGAAGAAGATATAAAGCATATTTTACTATTGTCACTGTCATGTCATAATCATTTAAATTTTACGTAGTAACAAATGTTAATCGATCATGGACTACAAGATAAAGAAATACTAAATTAAAAATATATACTTTAATTATTCCTAAATGATACCAGATACAAAAATATTTATAAAATACCGATTTTAGGTAATAATCACATAATCTTTCATTTAAAATAAAAAAATTTGTGTTAAATTAAATATTTATCGAAATATTTTTAAAAAGTACTACTTCCGGTTTATAGATTGAAACCAAAAATAGGAGGTGCACAACTAGATGCTATAACAGTCCTAAATACAAAATTTCAACTTTCTACGTCTAACCGTATTTGAGTTATGCGACACACATACGTCCGTACGTACGTACAGACGTCACGTCGAAACTAGTCATAATGGATTCAGAAAAGGTCAAAACGGATATTTCCGTCAAAATCTGAGAACCGAAATTTTTCGCGATTACAATACTTCCTTACTTCGTACAAGGAAGTAAAAATAAGAGATCAGCTGGGGCTGATGATATACCTAGTTTTTTATTGAAATTAGTAAGCAACATGATTGTAAATCCTCTAACTTTCATAACAAATTTGTCATTTGAATCGGGTATTTTTCCCGAGAAATTAAAATGCAATAAAGTAACTCCATTATATAAAAAAGGAGATAAACATCTGCTTAATAATTACCGACCAATATCTCAAACCTCAGGATTCTCTAAAATTTTAGAATACTGTTATCTAGATAGATTAATGCCATTTTTAAAGAAAAACAATATTATTGCTCCAAATCAATTTGGTTTTAAATCCAATTGTTCCACCCAGAGCGCCATTCATCTCTTTTATGATACAATCTTGTCACACATTGAGAAAGGTGAACAACCAATAGGCATATTCTGCGACCTCAGTAAGGCCTTCGACTGCGTAAGTCACAGTCGTTTATTAGATAAACTAGAACAAGTCGGAATTAGAGGAGTAGATGTAGATTGGTTGAAAAACTTCTTAATCAATAGAACACAGTTTGTATCTGTAACGTATAAGAAAAATAACATTCAACATGTAGCAAATTCAGAATACACTGTCATTGACGTAGGATTACCACAGGGCACATGCCTTTCTCCCATACTTTTTTTAATCTATTCATCTGATTTACATCTTTACTTGGGAGATCAATATGTTATGTACGCTGATGATACATCAATGATAATTTCAAATAAAGACGACGCGGTATTACTTGATATGTGTAACTATAGCATCCAGCAATTATCTAATTGGTTTTGTGAGAATAATTTGTTTTTAAATGAAGAAAAAACTAAATTAATTCGTTTTCACAATTACCAAAATATTAAAAATTTAGAACTTAATATTACCATTTTCGACAAAGCCATTAAAGATTCGGCAAACACCGAATTTTTAGGTTTAAATGTAGAAGATACACTTCTATGAAAAATGCAGTGTGGAAAACTCACAAACCAACTGAATGCTACTTGCTATCAAGTTAGGTATCTAACTAATATCCTGAATTCACGCCAGCTTTCTATTTTTTATCATGCGTGTGTAGAATCACGACTACGTTACGGGATATGTTTCTGAGGCTCATCAGCATCAGCACATGATGTTTTCATAGCACAAAACGGATTGTTCGTTGTTTGGCCGGCGCCTCAAGATATACGTCTTGTAAAGAACTTTTTGTTAATTTAAAGATTCTTACTGTTACTGGACTCTACATCTTTGAATTGGCTTGGTATATTTACAGCAAGAAAATAAATTTCGTGACAAACGGTGACGTACATGGCTATAATACCAGACAAAAGGATGATTTTCAAATTCCGGTATCGAAACTGAACATCATTAAACACTCTCCAAACAGAATAGGTCTAAATATTTTTAATAAAATTCCAGATTCTATTAAAAACAAACGTACTCCTGCTGGTTTCAAGAGAGCACTCAAGAATTATTTAATTAAAAAGAGTTTTTATAATATTCATGAGTTTTTAAATAATTAATTCATTTTATATTGTATTATATATATATATATATATATATATATATATATATATAAATAAATAAATAAATAAATAAATTAGTAACCATTCAACCAGACGAGAAAAATTTCGATAATAATACTGAAAGATATATAAATCAAATAATAACAGTCTATAAACCAAGAGCCGTAACTATAGAAGAATTGGAGGATAGCTCAAAAGAAGATGAAACTAATTCTAAAGTGAAATTAGCTTTAAAAACTAACAATTGGCCTAAAGAATTAAAGAACTATGAAATATTGAAAGAAGAACTATGTTCAGTGGGAGATATAATTTTACGAGGTACGCGAAACGTTATTCCAACGAATTTAAGAAAAAGAACATTACAACTTGCACATGAAGGACACCCCGGGATAGTACAAATATAAAATAGGCTGAGGACTAAAGTTTACTGGCCGGGAATTGACAACGAAGCAGAGAGGTATGTAAGGAGTTGTCATGGGTGTCAACTCATTGGGAAGCCAAACAGTACAGAACCAGTTACTCGAACTAGACTTCCGGAAAATTCTTGGGAAGATTTAGCAGCTGATTTCATGGGACCACTACCGAACGGATAATATCTTTTAGTTGTCGTGGATTATTATTCCAGATTTTTACTTCCCCGATCTATGTAATAGAGGGAAGTATTGTAATCGTGATTTTTTGACAGTTCGAGATTTTGGTGAATCTACACGTTTTAGACCCCACTGAACCCAAAAAACATAATTTTAAAAAAAGTCGGTCTGTCGGTCTGTCTGGATGTTGCATAACTTAAAAACGCGTTGGAATTTTGCACTGAAATTTTATATTTAAGATCTTGAGCCAAAATCTGACTTCAAGTTCGTTAATGAGCTTTATTCAACCAGTGGTACTAACTTTATAAACATAATTTTATTTATTTTTATCAAAATACTATCCTGTGTGGTATCAAATTAAAGCTCTCGGGAAAATAATTCTAGTAGAAAAACAAAAATAACATATAAACGATCGGCAATTGTTTTTTTTTTTATAAATTATTCAAATTATACCGAGTTTGGTGTCAATTTAAAGCGCTCGGGGAGATAAGTTTAGTAAAAATGTAAAAATGACATTTATGTGATTTTCAATTGTTTCTCAAAAAATTATTCAATTTTTTTTATTCAACCAGTGGTACCAACTTTATAAACATAACTTATTTTATTTTTATTAAAATACTTCGTGTGTGGTATCAAATTAAAGCTTTCGGAAAAAGAATTCTAGTAGAAAACTAAAAATAACATTTAACCGATCGTCAATTGTTGTTTTTTTATAAATTATTCAAATTGTACCGAGTTTGGTGTCAATTTAAAGCGCTCGGGGAAATAAGTTTAGTAAAAATGTAAAAAATGACATTCATGCGATATTCAATTTTTTCTCAAAAAATTATTCAAATTCAAAGTGTATTATCAAAAGTTCTCTGGGGAAAAAATTTAGTCGGAGAATCAATATCAACATTTAAACGATGGTCAGTTGTTTTTACCTCCCGCATTATATTCTATAAGGGGAGGTATTATGATGAGTTAAAATTTTCGAGTGTGAGTTTTTAGTGAATAAGTACGTTTTACAATCCATAGAATACGAATAAAGTATTTTCGAGATGATGGCTGTGCGCGTTTGTGTGTGTGTGTGTGTTACAATATTTTGTGGACGATAACTAAAAAAATATCAAACATTTAACAACCAAATTTTACATTTAAGGTTTTAATACAAATCTTAAGAATCCAGTTATTTTTTGTAGCAATCCCCAACCGGACTTAGTACTTTGCTAAAATATTTCGATAAATAGTTAATTTATCACAAAATTTTCTATTTCAAATGATGGATTATAGTTTTGTATTCTACAAATCGTATTGATACTTTACAAAATAAATTATTGTTAATAATTCAGAATATGAAACATAAAATTAAAGGCGTTACGAAAGTAAGTTATTAAAACTTATAGTCGGGGAAGTACTGTGCTGGCCACAGCAGATTTTTTGAAGTTGAAATAATGGAGACTATTACAACTGAAACATTAATTAAGAAATTATGGCCAATGTTTGCAAGATTTGGAATACCACAATCCATAACCACAGACAATGGAAGACAATTTATAAGCCAGGAGTTCAAAAATTTCTGTGAAGAATTAAATATCCGTCATCGGAAAACAACACCGTTATGGCCACAAGCCAACGGAGAAATAGAGAGGCAAAATCGCCCTTTATTAAAGAGAATAAAAATAGCACATAAAATGAACAATGACTGAAAAACTGACTTATATGATTACTTGATCATGTATCGCACAACACCGCATTGTACAACAAATAGATCACCTGCTGAATTGATGTTTAACAGGAAGATAAACTGTAAGCTACCGAAATACGTTGAAAAGAGAGAAGAGGATGAAGTGAGATTTGACGAAGATTTAAGAGACCGAGATTGGATTCAGAAGTCGAAGGGAAAAATCGCTGCAGACCCAGCGAGACATGCTAAAGATAATCCAATTCAACCTGGAGATTTAGTACTAGTAAAACAACCCAAGCCAAGCCAAACCTGAAGTTGGCTTCGGCAAAAATCGGATTCTGGCTAATATATAAACTAATCTATGCTAACAAAACCCTTCTTGAGTCCAACAGAACTCGGTTTTTAAACGCAAAGTTCAGCTGACAGCTTGTAGCCAACTTCAGGTTTGGCCGCCAAGTAAAGTTTACACGCAAAAGATGTCAACTGTACTGTCACTGTCATAAATAATATCGAGAAAAATACATTTCGGTGTTTGCACAAGGAGGTGTAAATAAAATACGCCGCAAATACTTTCCAGTGTTCATACAAAACCGCGCATGTACAAAGCAACGAAAGTACAAGGCAACGTCAGTACTTTCGAGTGTTGTACGTTGTCCCGAATAATGAATATGGTCTATATATTTTTTGAAAATTTTTATTCAATTTAACAATGCACTGTGAAGTTGAATCATATTGTTATTTATTTCTGTAGTATTTACTCCAGTCAAAACGCGCGGGGTGGGGGGGTGGGTGGGGGTGTTATAAATCGCTAACCAGGTTGTGTCGCTGAATTCGAATCCGGGGTCCAAATGACCTGGAAAATAGGGGAACACCATTAAATCAGCAAAAAGTACCTCTTTTTAGGGGTTATTTTGCAATATTTTGTAAGTAAAACTAAAATTAATTATTTTTTTTTAAATTTTTAAGTACCTATTTAAAAATATTTTATAGCATTTTGACCATTATACAACGTATTCACCCACCTGGAGGGAGGAACTACCCCTAACTTATAAAAAATTTAAAAAAACGCGATTGAATTTTATTTTTGATACTTTTCATTATACAACCGGAATACTAACAACATTTGTTGTACAAACAATATATTCATACCCCCCCTCCCCCCCAGGGGTTGAAAATGGGTGTAAACTACCTCTAAATTGTAAAAAATTAAAAAAGACGTTATTGTTCTTATAAATGTTGTTAATTTACAAAATATGGTATTCATTAGTTTGTATCAGTTTTTTAGGGGTAGTTTTTATTCCATAGGGGGTTAAAATATTTGTTTTTACTAAAAGTAATGCTAATTTCATGATTGTAAAACAAAAAATGTCAATAACGTATTTTTAGTCGTTTACATTTTAGGGGTAGTTTACAGCCGTTTTCACCCCCTGGGGGGTGAAAATATTTTTTGTACAACAAATGTTGTTAGTATTCCGGTTGTATAATGAAAAGTATCAAAAATAAAATTCAATAGCTTCAATAGTTTTTTTATAATTTAGGAGTAGTTCCTCCCTCCAGGGGGTGAATACGTTGTATAATGGTCAAAATGTTATAAAATATTTTTAAATAGGTACTTAAAAATTTAAAAAAAAAAATTAATTTTAGCTTTACTTACCAAATATTGCAAAATAACCCCTAAAAAGTGGTACTTTTTGCTGATTTAAGGGTGTTTCCCTATTTTCCAGGTCATTTGGACCCCGGATTCGGATTCAGCGACCCAAGAAACCTATAGTAGCCCTTTTCCCGTCCTGGTTAGCGTCATCACACCATTTACCGCGTTTTGACTGGAGTAATTCTAGTATTTATAGTAATATATTTTGACCCAAGTGTAAATGTTCAATTAAAATTAGGTATCTATATCCAATAGGTATCCGTGGATAATACTGTTTCTCAGTATTTTACTGAAAGTTTTAAATGTCAAATTAATATACAAATTTAACAAACGTGTTAAAAATGGCGTCCGATAATCGGGATTTTTATCTATTGTACTTGAGTTTGGGCCCAAGCCGCCCTACTGGGATATTTATCCTGGATACGCACACTAACTAACAACTGGACGAGTAACGACGCGGACTAGAGAAGATCTAGATTGTTATTGCACTTGTATCAAGTATCAAATCTGTTTTTACAAAAGTATGTATGGTATTATAATTAGCACCAAGGGGTACAAAATATGGATTCTATGATCGGCATTTGTTTTTCAATAAAAACTTAACATAAATCATGATTGGTATCAAACTTATCGTCTAATGTTGCCGAAAATTATGGCTGTTTACTAAGTAAAAATTGCACTCGGTGAGCGGCATTTGTTTTTTCAGCATATTTTAAAAATTATATCGCGATTGATATCAAATTATAGGTCTTAATATGGACAAAAATTCTACAGTATGCATTAAAATGACTTTCGACAATTTGGCTTTTGTTTTTAGTCGGACAAGAAGCATTTTTTTAGTTTTCACAAAATTTTGTTACTTTCTTTTTAAAACACTAATGACTACCTACTTATTGTAAACAAAATATAACGCTTATGATAAGAGCTGGAAACGATCGATTTTCCTTACGACTACGACTACGACTTACGACTATGATAGAGGTGGGAATGAGGCTTTAATGTTAAAATCACTATAATTGAGGCACGAAGTGCCGAATCGTCTCACATTCAGGGGCCGCGGAGCCTCAGCCCGCGAAGCGGACGAATCACCACTGTCGCGCGGCAGCGCAACCTAGCCGAAGGCTCGCGTAGCGGGGCCTGGCGCTAGTTACTACCTAAGTTGAAATGTTTGGTCATGATTTTTATATTGATGACTGTGTATTATTTTAATTTAAATCAAATTAATTTTGTGATATTTTAAAAGTTTATATGTTAACTGGAATCGGACGCAAGGAAATAATGGAGATGGCTTAGTTAAACGTTAATTTATTTATTTTAGTGATTTAAGAACGAGACTAAACACCAACATCCAGGATTGAGATGAACCAAGGTGGGACCACCCTCAAAGAGACGAAGTTCTGGGCAGTAACCAGGTGGGTACCGAATCAAAGAAAGAGTCCGACTCATAACGAATAACCGTAGAAGAAGTGTGAAGTGTTTTGGTCCTAGAGACACTAAGTTTATTTTAAGGAAGTAAATTTCTAAAGCTGGGAGGGATGTAACAAGTCCAAGTCAGCACAATAAGTATGTACGAAGTCAGTCATTAGTTTAATAGGTCAGAGTTACCAAATAAATATAAATAAATGTTTCTATTGCTAATACTAGTTTTGCTGACTCAGGACTTGTACATGGGTATAAATAAGATAGAGTTAGGGTAACATAGTGTTCCAATTCAGTGGTGAACGTAAGTCGTATTTAATATTATTATTATAATTATTGTCATTATGTATTCATTAACTTATTAAATATACTCTTAAACGTTTTGTACCTTCGACAGTAAACGATACTAGTTTCCCAGTCTGGACCCCAGGACCCAACAACTTATTATTGTAACCCCAATTTGTATGTCACAGTAATTCAACTTGACACGTGGAGCCATCCGAATAATATTTTCAGAATATTTAATTTAATGTAAAACAACGTCAGTTCTTGTTTCTAGTAATGTATGCACTAGTAATCAACGGATGTATAGCTTCAGAGCCAAGCCTAATACTTACGGTTGTTATTTTAAGTAAGTAGAAAAGTTAGCTAAACTAAACTATTTCAAAAAAATATAAAATACTGTAAAAACATGTTATTATTTTAGAAAGATACTTACTCCAATGAGTTCTGCTGGAGAATCCAAAATTACTTTTACCCATACTTCTTGTAGCTCCACATCAGTATTGAGGTTCAATGTGGCGTACCAACGATTTACTTCCTCTCGTTCATCATATAATAGTACACTTGGACATGGCGATATACGCGGTGTGACAGAAGGTACAGGGCACAATACTCGTCCATTTAATCTTACCAGGCGCAATTCTGGCGCAACCTCTAGTTCTGAATAGCGCACCAAAAATGGCACGGTCACTGTTTCATATGTGTGTAAAATGAAATCTGGATTTCGAAATAGGAAAGATTTATTGTCTTCTGTTGTAATATCGGCGTCAAATGTTGACTGAAAATTAAAAAAAAATCTTCATGCGTTATTTTAAGACCATGCTTACTACCTATATATATATATATTTATTTAATAATTAATTTCTGTCGATGGGCGAGATTCAGCGTCGGCTGTTCTTCTATAAATCCCTCACATGGTAACGGCAAGCCCTTGTTATTGTAACAACCATTAGCCAGTGCTCCATAGCTTTGTGGTTGCCAAGTTAATTATTGTATTCCTACTTTGAATGTTGACGAGAGTAGATACCGATCCAAATCAAGCAATAAAAGTTTAATATTTGACTCGAATTCGAACCCATGACCTATGCAATTAGAGCTACACACTGTGCTATTTCGCTAGGAAACCATATATAATAGTATATTATGTATCAAGTTTTATAAACGTCATTTTAGTCACGAGTTTTTTAGGAACGAGCGCAGCGAGTGTATAAAAAACGAGTATCTAGAGAGTTTATAAACGAGTCACATACTATACTTTTTCTACGACCACAAATTAAATAACATAAATTCATAAATATGTCAAATTTCATTTATATTAATTTTAGGTTAAATCAAAATGATATTATACATAGCTACAAAATTCTACTTAGGCAAGTGTATTTCACTGTTATATGGTTAAAATTTGACAATTATTGGAAAAAATCATTAATTTCTCTTAGTTTTCACAAAAATTAAATGTGAAATATAGAAGCCAACTTCACCCCGTGCTTAATATGTCAATTGCTATGTTCAGCCCGTGACTAAAAACGGCCAAAGCCACGGCTTGTCGAGGTGTGTTTTAAATGTTATTTAGCGCCATGGAAACCAGTTCGTTAAATGATGTTTTAATACCAGGAGTAGAAAAATACATTTTTTTGCATTTTGTATAGCAATAGTCTATATTACCAAGCACAAAATCTTTTAGTAATGTGGTATACCTACATTTTACAGCATAGCAACCTTTACTGCATAGCTACGAGAAATTATTCATTGTGAAGTTAACGTGATGAATAATACTACTGTATGAAAAAGAAAGAAAATTGGAAATAAATTGTCTTGTCAAGATTTTGCCCTACTTTATTTACGACACGAGTTATAATGAAAAATTTATTAAATTTGACATATTACAATAATTTTTACCTAAGCTACAAATAAAGCCCAGGGGCCCGGCAAGGTATGACAGATGACTACTAATTGCAAAATATTAATTAATTCTTTATATGAATGTAAGTGATATGTCGCAATGTCGGTGATAATTACATATGGTTTTAAAAAGTTTATTTGGGCAATTTTCGTTGAAAAGTGTAAGTATAGACCGGAAATTATACAAACGCTTTTACGTTATATCAAGAAAGAAATAAGAGGGTCATCGATTTAGTTTGATTATAGTATGGGTGACAGGCGGTTCGATGCAAAATGTATGTACTTACTGCAAATTTTGATAAGAAGGTGTCACTTTGTACACATGTAAGGGTTACGTAACTTCATGTTTTAAGATCGGGAGACACGCTGACAGATTTGTGTTCATTAATCTGAAAGCTCTTCAGGTGGATTTATGCAGCCAAACTAAACCTTAGATTAAAATTAACATTAGCATTTAACTAACATTAAAATTGAAACTAAGAAGAAGCATTTATGCAGAACTTGACATATTTTGAGTTTGACACATGTAATATTTGTAATCAGTAGGTTAATCTATGTGTTTTCATTCGTGATAGTTGTGTCTGATTTTGTCAATATAATTAAATATAACATGGATGACAAGAATGTAGTCCTGGTTTGCTCAACATTATTGTTAGCGGCTAGTTTTTTTTAATAATCATAATAAGTACGATAATAAACAATCACTAACAAAGAAGCAAACTAAACAAGCTTAATCCACTTAAACTAATCAAAAATCAAACAGACGCGTGAAAAGTAGCACTAGTGAAACCAATTAACATTAACTTAAGAATGTTGGAAATTGGTCATTTTTCTAGTTTAGTTTTAATGTAATAAATCGTGTTGTTTCTGATTCTCGAAAGTCTCGAATCTTCACAATCCGATTGTTGACGTACTGGGAATGTTTAATAAGTAAAATATGACATGAAAACAAAATATTTTTATTATTATTGAAACAGTGTCTAGTGTATCAGTATTACCAACTGAAATATAGTATGTTTACGTATCGTAACATGGTGTCAGAAGTGAGATTAAATTGTTTAATAAATAAAATAATAATAAACAAAATAGTTTAAAAATTGTGTAGTTGTATTCCTTGACCCAAATATGTATATTTAGACACCAAGTCTGTTGTTCCGAAGTGACTTAGAAGAGGGCAAAATATTATTCATCTCTATCTATTTTCTATGAGATACACATTGCAATTTGTTTGCACATGTAAATTTTAAATCGTTCAAAATGTAATACTTATAAATTATAATTCATTCACATGTTAAATACTTATAAATTTTAAATAGTACAAAATTTTCACGTGTAAAATTAAATTCATTCAAATTTTAAATCGTTCAGAATTTTATACGTGTAAATTCAAATTGTAAATACATCAATTTTTATAAAAGATACGAATATTTTTAACACATTTATTTTTTGTTATGCATGGTAGAATATTAAATTTACGTCTAACTAATTTTTGTTAAGAAAAATTAATTTACAATGTAATTAATTTAAATTCTGTAGCACCCGTAACTAAAAATAAATGTGTTAAATATATTAGTAGTTTGAGATCCATATATCCATATGCAATATATCTACAAATATTTTTAAGACATTAATGTTTTGTTATGCATGGTAGAGTATTAAATTTACGTCTTACTAATTTTTATTACGAAACATTAATTTACAATGTAATTAATTTAAATTCTGTAGCACCCGTAACTAAAAATAAATGTGTTAAAATATTAGTAACTTTTTTGTTATCTTCTAACGTATTGTCTATCTCTCTTTCTATTTCTTATGAGATACGCATTGCAATTTGCTTGTATACATGTAAATTTTAAATACGTTCACATTTTAAATCGTACAGAATTTAATACGTGTAAATTATAATTCATTCACATTTTAAATACTTACAAATTTTAAATCGTGCAGAATTTTATACGTATAAAATTTAATTCATTCAAATTTTAAATCGTTCAGAATTTTATACGTGTAAATTTTAATTCATTAAAATTGTAAATACATCAATTTTTATAACACATTTATTTTTTGTTACGCCAAGTACATTATTAAAATTAGTATGAAGCCAGTGTAACATTAAATGTTAAAGCGGCTTGCCATAATAATTTATGTAAAATTATTCTTGACTTAATCTTCATGACGATAATATGAAAATCTAGTAGATATATTGCACAATAGGGGCCTATGAATCTCAAACCACTCGTACATTTGGAATTTTCTTCTTCCACCACTCCTCCGTATTCCTTTTTAGCTCTATAACGAAAATAACTATTTGATTTCGAAATTATTATGGCTTGACTTAGATCGCTATGTTACGATTCCAAGTTGGGATACAAATAATCTGGCGATAACAAAGCTATCGGACACCGGCTAGTGGTTATAACAAGGACTTGCACGAAGGTGTTAAATGGTAGAACAACCTTAGCTGAATTTCGCCAGGAGTTAATTAAATAAAAATAAACTCGAAGATAAATAAATAAAATACATTAATAGAAAGCAAAAAATAGTTATTTATAAATTAATTTCGTCATGGAATTACATGTTCGCTACAATATTTTATACTTACACCAACAAGTTGCACTTTTTTATCGAACTCAATTCTTATCCAAATGCCAGACAACGTAAATTCTGAGCGAAGTATAAGTTCTCCAAGCCATCGTCCAAACTCGTCTGAGCTACGACGAAATACGTCAGGACATTGTGCTGCGCTTAGACGTAAGGTTATCATTAATACCATGACAAGTTTCATTATCTGCAAACAAAATATTTTATCAATAATATTGAAACGTTTGTATACCAATGTAAAGTATGAAAATAAAATAAAACATGAATGATGTATACCCAAGGAGACAATCATCGACGTGTTGACGTTTAGGTTAATGAGACGTCAATATATCGATGTTACAAAAACGTTCCGAAATGTCACTATTTCTGTGTCGATGGACCGATGTCGTATAAATGTTGCACAAACGTCGTTATTTTTCTTGTAATTACGAATTTTTGTTAGTTTAAAAAAATTGTCTTGAATAAAAACTTATTGTATATTATGATGTATGACATTTCGATAAATCAGTCATTCAGCTGTAAACACATTGTTAATTTGACGCACTTCTTGCAATTTTAACCTATTAGTTTTGTTAATGTACCATCTAACTATACAGTTTAATACGGACTAGTGTAAACTTAAACTACAATGTTGTTTATAATTGTTAGTAATTCTGCTTTATTCATCAAATACATTATGTTGTCCAGAAGATACTGACGGTATGTAAAAAGTTTATTGTTATTAGCGTAAGATCTGTACAAATAATGATTGTAATAAGAGTTTTTTAAATGTTTAAATTATAGCTTGATAATGGTTATATAATAACCGAAACGTCGCGTAATCTTCAAGTAGTATTTTAGTTTCGTAACCAGCCCACAATCCGACTATTTCATCTCTAAATTATGATGTATTGTGTGTGGCTGATCGTGTCGCCTCGGTTCAACATTATTATTATGTAGTTGTTATTTAAATAAAATAAAAGCGCTATTTACGTAACAAATATCTACCGAAACTTCTTATGCCTATGACACACCGGTCGAGGAGCATCGAGGACCATCGAGTAACTCCTCGATTCCGGTTTCAAGCATTCCATTCTACAAATTTCTACCGTATAATTTTCAAACATTTGAAGGCCCTAGTTTATTTTAATTAAGAAAATAACTAAATTTTAGTATTTTTAAAAAACAATTAAAATTTCAGCTCAACAAAGACCTTTAACAGTTTTTGAAATAATGTCTCTTACACAAAAATGTCTGAGGAATCCAATGATGGAAACCACCGAAAGTAGATATCTTCATTCGTTCAGAAATTAAAATTGAGTCAAAATTGCTAATATTTTGAAAAATATGATGAGAGTGGTGAGCTAAGTTATTCGAGTGTTACTTTTTAAAGTAATACAGTGGTTTCAATCAATAATAATTTATAGTGAACTATATCTTTAAATTCATAATTTTACGGTGAATGTGATTATTATCTTAGTTTAGTGTGATCTTAATCTGATCTTGTGAAATTTGAGTTTTAAACCATTTTAACTGTCTAAAATTTCATTGATTTGTCATACAAGTTCCAGTTTGATCAATTAATCATTTTTACGTTAAATATTCCTACCATTTCAATAAAATAAAAGATGACACAAGACTGTGTAATTTGTAATAAAGGTGTTGCACTCAACAGTTCAGTGAAATGTGGAAGATGTAAAGTCTTTTGTCACTTGGAGTGTGCGAATTTCATAGCAGGCGACAACCGTATTCTTTGATCCACGAGGAATATTAAATGGTTTTGTGATGCATGTACGGCATCTTTTGATAGTAATAAGGAGAACTCTGATTCCAATGATTTAAAGGAAATTCTATTACAACTACAAACTGATTTAGCAAATTTAAAAACTGGAATGCAGACTGACTTAGCGAATTTAAAGAGTGAAATTAGTGAACTAAAAACTGAACTATTGACCACCAAGAAGTCCAAGTTGCAGGAATCTACGGATTTTGAAAATATAATCTCTGAAGTTACTGAACGTAACAAACGAGCATCGAATTTCATGGTATATGATTTAAAAGAAAACAGCTCTGATATCGACAATGTTGCTGTCATTGAAATCATAAATTCAGCTTCTTCGGAGATCGATGTGTCAAAGATCAAAATAGTGCGTGTTGGCCGTATATCTACCGGCAAAATCAGACCAATAAAAGTTACATTAAATAATTCGGGTGATGTTTTCACAGTTTTAATGAAATCTAAACAAATAAAATCTATCAATCATTTTAAAGATATTAAACTCGGCAATGATCTAACTTTAAAACAACGTGAACATTATAAACTTGTAAAAGCGGAATTAGATAGCCGTAAAGATAATGGTGAACTGAATATTGAAATCAAATATAAGAATAATATCCCGTGTATTGTTGAAAAAAACTAAGTGCGATTGCTAACTTTACAATTAACTACCAAAACGTGCGTGGACTAAATACTAAAATGGCAAAACTTTATTTGAATGGTGCGACTACCCCATATGATGTCCTTGCCTTAACTGAAACTTGGCTCAGCGACTGTGTAAATGACATTGAACTCTTCGATTCCAATTTTACGGTCTTTCGTAGTGACCGTGATCAAGCAGCCACTGGTAAATCTCGTGGAGGAGGTGTACTCGCAGCAGTCAAGGCTACTTTCAATCCATGTCAGCTAATTATCACCTGTCAATCACCTGTGATTGAATTTATCTGTGTAAAATTTTCAGTCAATTTAAAATGTATTCACTTAATTGTAGCTTATATTCCACCCGATGCTACATCCAAAGATTATGATTGTTTCTATGATACCATACTAGCTCTTCCGTTCATTTTTTCTTCATCAACTATAATTCTAGGTGATTTTAATTTACCAAGTTTAATTAATTATTATACTAGCCAATCAATAAGTAATAATTTAGTTCAAAATTTTTTAAACTTTGTTGATCTGTTAGGAATGAATCAATTTAATAATGTCGTAAATGCTAATGGAAGAATACTAGATGTTGTCGTATCAAGCATTGATTGTGAGGTACAACACAGCTTAGATATTTTAGTACCTGAAGATACGCACCATCCATCTTTGTCTATTAATTGTAAAGTTCCAGCTAACCAGTCACATAAGTCTAAATATTGTAAATTATATATATTATATAATTTAATTAATGTTGTTAATTGGCAACCTATTTTAGAGTGCACTGATTTAGATACTGCAATTAACAATTTTTATACGATATTATACAGTATCTTCGATGTTTGTATTCCAAAGATTTTAAGAACAACTTCAAAAAATAAATATCCTGTATGGTTCAGCGCTGATCTTATTCAACTAGTCAAGCGTAAAGCGCATTATTTTAAACTGTATAAAAAATATAACTCGTCATGCTATTATGATAAATTTAAAGAACTTAGAAGCATTGTCAAATCTCTTGCAAGCAAATTACATGCTAAATATATATATATATATATATATATATATCAGGTTGAAAATTGTATTTCGACTGATCCTAAATATTTTTGGTCATATGTGCAAAGTAAAAACAACAATAATAGTATTCCACTTACAATGCAATATGATGATAATGAATTCTCTGGCGGTGAAGAAGTTGCCGAGGCATTTGCTATGTTTTTCAATAATGTATACAAATCCCACAGCACGGTTAATAGTAATTTTGATTCTTCTAATTTTTCACTAAATTCGCCTCATGTTAAGCTAGATTTAATAACCAATGAGGATATCTTAAGTGCTATTAACTGTCAAACTAACAGCAAATCCGCAGGCCCTGACAATGTACCAATCTATATAATAAAAGCTTGCAAAGAAACTTTAATTGAACCATTATCCTACATATTTAACTTATCTTTAAAATCAATGTTGTTCCCTGAAAGGTGGAAATCTGCTAGAATTTGCCCAATTTTCAAGTCAGGTGATCGCAGTAATATTGCTAATTATAGGCCTGTAGCATGCCTTAGCTCGTTTGCTAAAATTTTTGAATTAATAATATTCAAAAATATTCAATTCCAAACATCAGCCTACATTAATCCCTGTCAACATGGTTTCACACCTTGCAGGTCAACTGTATCTAATTTACTTAATTTTAGTCACTTTGTTGGTAATGCCTTAGAATCAAAGAAACAAGTTGATGTCATATATACAGACTTCTCAAAGGCTTTTGACTCAGTGTCGCACAGATTACTAATTAATAAACTTAAATTGATTGGTTTCAGTGATAATTTACTTACTTTACTTATGTCATATTTGCACAACAGATGTCAGTATGTATATATAAATGGTTATAATTCAAAGACATTTGTTCCAACGTCCGGTGTACCTCAAGGGTCTGTCCTAGGACCCTTATTGTTCATACTATTTATTAATGACATAGTAAATGTAGTTCAACACTCCAAATGCTTGTTATTTGCTGATGACTTTAAAATATTCAAAGAAATATCAAATATAAGTGATTGTATGGATTTGCAACATGATGTTAATAATATTTATGAATGGTCATTAAGAAACCAGTTATACTTTAATAAAGATAAATGTTATGTTATGAGTTATACAAGGAAAAATACATCTTTTTGTCATAATTATAATATGAACATTACTCCACTAAAACGAGTTACTATTATTAAAGATCTTGGAATTATTTTTAATGACAAATTAAATTCAAAAGTTCATGTTGATGCTGTTGTCAATGAGGCATGTAAAAAAATGGGTTTTCTTCTACGCACTACTTTTAACTTTACAAATGCTTACTGCCTTAAAATTCTATTTGTTTCAATTATACGTAGCAAACTTGAATACGGCAGCCTAATATGGAATCCATTTTACATGTCTCATATAAATGGGTTAGAAAATGTACAAAAGAAATTTTGCAAAATTTGTTTTTTTAAAATCAATCGCATATGGCCTAACCTAGAGTACGAAGACTTATTGGCAATGTTCGATCTTGAATTGTTACAAAAAGACGTTTGAGGCACCAATTACTTTTTTTATATAAAATTATGAACAATTTCATTGATGATGCAGGTCTACTAGCTGAGCTCAACTTTCATACACGTCCGTGTAACACCAGAAATCCTGTTGCATTTGTTTGCCCAAACTCGCGTACTAATCAGCATTTAAATTCACCGATTGTGTCAATGTGCCGTAACTTCAACTTACTATGTAATGATTTAGACCTTAACGATAAGCTAACTACATTTAGATTTAAGTTAAATAACTGCTTAAATTGATAATTAGGTTTATAACCATTATTATAATTATTATTATTCGTATATTTTCACTTTATAAGTTAAATAATTACTTAAATTGATAATCTAGGTTTATAACTATTATTATAATTATTATTATTACTATTATTATAATTTTTTTTTTCATTGTTATTTAGTTTCTATAAGTAGCTACTCTCATATTAATAAGTAATATTATACTGTAATTGGGATCTCTTCCTGTAGTATAATAAATAAATAAATAAATAAATAAATAAATATCTTAAATAAAATAGTACAAGAAAAGTTTGAATTTGGAACAATAAATTTAATAAGAGTTAATCAACAAGTTGAAGATATAGAAAACGAGAATGAACAAGATGAAACAATATTCTAACTACCACCACGGAAATAGGCTAGGCATATTAGGATTCTCAGAGGAAAGTTTTGATATAGTTTTGATTTTTTCACCTTTTATGTTTTTTGGGTCACTGAACACGAATTTTGCGGGCAAAAATTTTGCCCGGAACTTTGTTTTTTTGGCACTTTTTGACCAAATTTTGGTACTTTTTTCAGTTTTTTGCCTATATCTCAAAAAGAAAGCGTTTTTTCGACAAGACCATTCTATACAAAATTAAAATAGACAAAATTTCCTACATTTGTCATATACAAGATTTTTTCCAAGACTAACCGTTTCGCCGCTTGAGCGCGCCCAAACGGGCGCATATTTCCATATCTAGTGAAATTAAAGAGATTTTAGTATTTTTAAATTTTTGTGGGTTTAATCACGTCTAATTTCTAAACGGATAAAGATATTGACTTGGCGTTGGATTCCTTAGTAAATTTTACGTTACATACATTATATTAAATTTTTTTATAAGCCCTTTGATAACCCAAAATTTAATTATTACCTTCAAGTGAAAATTGCAAAATTTCAGAATTTTAAATATTTTTTGTGTTTAATCAACTATACTTTCTGAACGGATAAAGATATTGACTTCCGATTTGCAGCATTGGATTCCTTAGTAAATTTTACGTTAGATACATTGTATTAATTTTTTTATGAGGCCTTTGATAACCCAAAATTTAATTATTACCTTCAAGTGAAAATTGCAAAATTTCAGAATTTTAAATATTTTTTGTGTTTAATCAACTCTACTTACTGAACAGATAAAGATATCGACTTCCGGTTTGCAGCATTGGCTTCCTTGGACAATTTTATGTAAGATACATTGCAGTGGCGGTGCGTGACTCTTAAGTTAGGTGAGGCTAAAAAAAATGCGCCGCAGGCGTTTTTTTTTTGTTCAAGGTCAAATGCTTTAAACGCCTTTAAATACTTTGTATCATAATTTCAATGAAACGTTCTAAAATCAATTTTTTGCGCATAAAATCAATAAAACAATAGAACTTTATTTTATTACTTAAATAAATAATTTTTTTGTGAGTCAAGATAAAACGCTATAATCGTAAAAACAGCAGATAATATTTTTAAATTTTGTTTTCTCTAACGCACAAAAGTATATTTAGTACGTCCACAAAAAGTACATACATATTTAAATAAAGTAGGTAACAGAATAGAAAATAGAATAGAAAAAAACATTCAACAACACGCGACTAGCGTTCTGCGGCTCTCGGCAAAACAACATTCAAGCGTGAGGCGAACAAATTTTATCTGTTCTTGATTATTATGATTCTTATTCTGTCCATATATTAAATATTTATAATAAATATTTAATTGATATAATTTTATTTATTTGTTCATAATATATAAATGTTGAATAGTAGTTGAATGATGTCATTGTTTATTATTTAAATATTGATAAAACTATTACAAGTTCTATTTGTTAGATTTTACATTTATTCTTATTGGTTATTCATAATTTTTATTAGAAACTATTAGTTTCAAAACATAACTAATTATAAATAGCATTCACAACAATAAATAAGACAAGCAATCAACAACAAAGTAAAAATAAACTTTGTTTCTTCACGTGTATTTAGCTGTGTGAGCTAGGCTATGCGAGGCTGTGCGCTGTGTATGTGTGTGCCTTGCGCGAAGACAGACGATATTTCGCTAGCCTCTCTCAAGGCCTCTCCACCGCATGAACATACGAGAATACACACACGTTACTCCGTCGCTCGGTCACACTAAAGTTGAATGAAACCAACCGTTGCCGGCAGCAGCCTCACTATACACATTATTTATGATTCGCGCGAAAATAACACTATTTAAATACTTTTTTTGCATTATTGTGCAACAATAATTATTTTTAAATAAATATCTAGTCGATTTATAATAAAAAATAAATTAGATAAATAAAATTATAATAAAAATTTAAAATTACGATTTTACGCGGTGAGGCTCAGCCTCACCTGCCTCATCTGACGCACCGCCACTGATACATTGTACTATTTTTTAGAGGCCTTTAATAATCTCAAATTTAATTATTTTCTCCTAGAGAAACTTGTAACATTTTAAAATTTTCTTGTGTTTAATCAACTTTAATTTCTGAATGGATCATGATATCGACTTCCGGTTTTCGACACTAGATTCCTCAGACATTTTTATGAAAGATACATTGTACTGTATTTTTTTTGAAGGACCTTTAATAAGCCGAAATTTAATCATTTTCTCCAAGAGAATAAGAATTCTAAAATTTTATAATTTTCTCTTGGAGAAAATCATTAAATTTCGGCTTATAATAGGCCCTTCAAAAATAGTACAATGTATCTTATATAAAAATGCCTGAGAAATCCAATGTCGCAAACCGAAAGTCAATATCTTTATCCGGTTAGAAATTAGAGTTGATTATACACAGAAGAATTTAAAAATACTAAAATAAAAGAAGTGAAAATCGGTCGCCATTTCCCAAGATGGCGGCCGTAGCACAACATGCATGAATGTTGATTTTTATATGTTGTTACTGGGTAGGTACTAGTACTACATATATGCAAAGTATCATCTTTTAGGGAATTACTTCCAGGTATAGGCTAGGCATATTAGCAAAAAAAATTTTTTTTGGTCTCTGAACACGAATTTGAAGTTTGTGGGTAAAAATTTTGCCCAAAACTTTGTTTTTGAGCACTTTTAGACCAAATTGTTACAACAGTTAAGTATCACAGCAAGGGCGATTTCTGCGTAAAGGGTGAATTTCACTAGATATGGAAATATGGCCCCTTTTGGGCGCGCTTTAGCGGCGAAACGGTTAGTATTGGAAAAAACCTTATATATGAAAAATGTAGGAAATTTTGTCTACTTTAATTTTGTATAGAATAGACTTTTCGAAAAAACGCTTCCTTTCTTAGATATAAGCCAAAAACTGAAAAAAGTGCCAAAATTTGATCAACAAGTGCCCAAAAAACAAAGTTCCGGGCAAAATTTTTACCCGCAAACTTCAAATTCGAATTCAGTGACCCAAAAAACATAAACGGTGAAAAAATCAAAACTTTCCTCTGAGACCCAATATTTTTACTAATATGCCTAGCCTAAAAGACTAACCACCGCGGTATATTTGAAACTTATAATAAACTAAAAACAAAATATTATTGGCCAAAAATGTTAGAAACGACATTCATAAACAAATGTGAAATTTGTAAAAAATGTAAATATGACAGACAGTCCCCGAAATTAAAAGACCATCTTACACCAACCCCTCAACGACCCTTTGAAATTATAAATTTAGATACATTAACCCTTGACTAAATATATTTTATAAAAAATAAAACCTCTAATAACGTGATTAATATAGTTTCAAATTTTATTAGAGAGAGATTACAACCACAAACAATCATTTGTGACTCAGGAAAGGAATTTGATAATTTAGCGTTCAAAAGATTTTGCCATAATAATCAAATAAATTTACATATTCCATCTGTCGGTAATCCACAGTCAAACGCAATAGAAAGACTCTACCCTAATAGAACGTTTACGAATATTATTTCAAAAATATCCAAATAACAATCTAGATGATATCTTGACAATAACTATATTAGCCTACAATGACACTAGGTATACATTCTATCACGAAACTAACACTAAATGAAATACTATACGGTAGATATTACTCACACATCCGACCAAGAATGACTTGAACAGACGAACAACAGATAGAAACATTCTTAAAAAATAAGCAAAATGATAAAAACCATACTATTGAAGTAAAAGGAAAAGTTTATAAAAGGAAAGTAAAAATTGACAAATTAAAAGCATGATTTGTTACAGATTAATATTCCTATGCCAAGGTCAATTTCTCCAAGATATTTCGGAGAACAATGGATATAAATTATTAGAACTAGGTAAAACTTATATTAATGAATATGATATTTACGATTTTATGTAATGAATATGATTTACGAAAATACAATAAAATAAATAAATTAAAAATTCATAAAAGAAATAAACGAGGTTTAATAAATGGACTAAGTACACTTATAAAATCTATCTCTGGTAATCTGGTAATCTAGGTAAAACGACGCAGAGCATTATGAACTAGTTATTTACGAACCAAATGCGGGAAGATTTTCATCCCACATGAGTGGTTTTTTTGAAACACGAGCGGAGCGAGGGTTTCATTTACGCGAATGCGGGGATGGGTCTTCCCGCAAGAGGTTTGTACAATGTTTTTTGTAACGAATAAAACTATAATCAAATACATTCAAGTTGTAGTTGTAGTCTTGTCATTAAATTTGAGGTTACGATGCTTTTTGTACTCACTACTACCGACAGATGGCACGCTGAACAAAAGTTTTATTTTTAAATATTCGCGGTTTTCGGTGATCTTCACTAAATATAATTCCCGGAAGTAACACTTTGTAAAAAATTTAATTATTTTTAAGATGATTTTACTCTGAAATGTCTAGAAAAGCCAGTGTTTTCTGCATTTTCCTGATTGACTGCACTGGGAAATTGACATTTCCGATTGTCAATTGCGTGTTTAATATGTCTTTTCCTAGGTGATGAGTACAAAAAATTATTTAAACAAATCAAAGAAAACGAACAAAATTTACAACAAGATATAAAAAAGAACTTATATTACATACAAGATTTTACTAAACATTTTCACGAACAAATTAATAAAATAAAAATTAATGAAAAAGAACTTTTTGATTATATCCAATTATTACAAGAACAACTTCGTAAACAAGAATATAAAAATGCTCAACTCTTACTTAATTCAAAATTGCATGTAATAATTTCCCTGTTAAACCATATTCAAATGATTATTTCCCAAATAAATGAAAGTATAAATTTCTGTTCTCTGCATACTTTCGATGTAAGTCTAATATCTTTTGAAAATATAAAACAAATGCTACATACGTACGATATAATTAAAATTTCAAAACTACTAACAGTTAATTGTAATCACGATCAAAATAAAATATATTTTATAATAACTATCCCTATCATGTCAGAAAAAACTCATGACTTGTATCAAATGACAATGATCCCCTTCAAACAGAATGACATGTACCTACTGTTTGTACGGCCAGGAGACAATAATGTACATTGACAACAACGTTAAGGTTAATGAATGTCTAAGTAATAATAAGAAATATTATTGTAAAACTAACAATATAAAAATAAGTAATTGTACTAACTAATTATTGCATAATAATAGAAGTAAATGTGATATTAAACAAATAACCTCGCATAATTAGTATATTATGCAATGAATTTATAATGGAGTGTATTAATAGCCATTATACACGAGTTGCATACACTATTTTTAAATCCTTTATATTAACTTCACCGTCATGCGTACGGCCGTACGTACGGCAAAAAAACAAAAATAAAAAATGACCCACTTCCCGAGATCCTATCGAGCTGAAATTTTGGAAATAGACTTTTGCTACCTAACAATGCACTTTGGCACAATAAAAAATCTGATGTGGCCAGCACAAGACCTCCCGCCATACCCCAAACCCATTTCCCTAAATCCAATAAATCTGAAATTAGATACATAGATTCGTTGTGACCAAACATTTACTTTGGAACAAGAAAAAATCTGATGTGGTCAGTACAAGACTTCCCGCCATACTCATTTCCCCATATCCAGTCAATCTGAAATTTGGTACATAGATTCGTTGTGACCAAATATTTACTTTGGCACAAGAAAAAGTCCGATGTGGCCACCACAAGACCTCCCGCCATACCCTACGCTTTTTAACTCTGAAGATAGGCTCGTTGTGAATAAACATTTACTTTGGCACATAAAAAAATCTGATTTGGCCAGCACAAGACCTCCCGCCATACTCTTTTTAACTCTTTCTTGAAACACACTATCTAGGAAAGAGTTACAATGAAAACAAAAATATAAATAAATATCGATCGAGTCTCATATATAAAGGATTTATAGTCAAAAACTTTGTTTTTACGGGTTCATTTTTTTCTACTTCCAAACTATAATTTAAAAAAAATTATAATTATTAAATTTATTTCCAGTATTATTAAACACATGGTTGAATTATACATTATTATTTTTAAATTATATTTTTATTTATTTATATTTACGTTAAATTTCGTACAATTTGTAAAGTTTAGTTGTGGGCCTTGTGCATGAATATTAGTTGATGCTGTCGCACCATTTATATTGGTTTGAGATCTGAACAAGAACTGTCAAACCACTCTGATCAAAACACATGAACAAAGGAACGCAGGCAGGCTCAGTGATGTCAACTGCTTACTAAACAAAATGCTGTGCTGCTATTGGTTAATTTGGTCATGTCATAATGATAATCTGTATCGAAATGAAAATCTGAATCGAAATGAATGTCATTCAAGTACAGACAATGCATATTTAATAAGTAAATTAAAGCATGGGAGTAGAAAAAATATAATTCGTATACCCAATTCTAATGAATTAATTATAATTTAGTCCAGATAAACACAACGTTAATATCGACTGTAAAAATATTAAAGAAATAAAAAGCATACAAGGAATATTTCAGATTTCTAGTACAAGTCAATGTAAAATTAATAAACATGTTTTTCAACCTTTTGTAAACGAATACAAAGAAATAAAATTCCAATTTTCACAAATAAACCTCAATAATAATAAAACCTTACAAAATATAGAAGAATTCACAAAAATTATTCCTACTATGCAATCATTCAAAGAATTAGATATTCAGCACGAGACACATTTTACTGTATTGCATGCATTATTTGTAATTATTATATATGTTATAAATTAGTAAATAAATATAAGATAAAAATATGTAAAGAAAAGACATCTGATGAAACAAGAACTATTCAATTACCTCCTTCAACTAATCAAACACAACATCAGATTTCTTCTCCATCCCCTATTTCTTAGCCATCATCTACAAGGCAAGGTATTATGTATCCTTACTAGATGATGACATAATAAATAGCAAGGAACTCATAACATAATCTCACGCTGTAACAAGACTCCTTTAAGATAAACTTTTATATAAATATAAGCTAAGACAATGGCATATTATTATTCTACTATGTAAACGCAAAGGTATAACTGTAATAAAAGGTCTGTTAAAAATAAAAGTTTTTTTATTATATCACCACGATCATATAATTAGTACCTATATACTTTAATTATTCTTAAATGATAGCAGATACATAATCTTTCATTTAAAATAAAAAATTCGATGGACTCTAAAACGTGCTTATCCACCAAAAACACTCGAAATTTTTGCCCCATCACAATACCACCCTTATTATAGGGTCTTTCAATAGGAGTGATAGTTTTTTCAATAAAGATTTATCGGTTTCTATATTTTATTTACTTCTAGGTGTCAAATTATTTAGTATAGTGTGCAGTTTTATGATGCAGCGTTTGACGCCTCTAGACCGGTTGAAAATAATAAAAATATATTACCAGAGTTCGAACTCAGTTGTGGGTACTCAACATTTATTCACCCCAGAATTGGGTCGCCCTCACCGTTACTCTGCGCAGGCTATAAGACGCACTGTGATAAAGTTTGAGTTAACATTATTAAGACAATAAGCCACCAAGAAGACAACGAAATGTTCGAAGTGAGGAGAAAATCACAGCTGTAGCGGCCAGTGTTGCAAATGAGTCAAATTCTGCCAAATTGGAGCGATCTTGTGATCAGTGTCAACAAAGCCGTGGTGGACATTTGAACGATATCTTGTTCCGAACATAACTGCATTGTCTAAGCTTCCAAATAAAGCAAAAACTAAATTGATATGTCAAACCGTTGACGTTTTATTTAAAAATAAAATCATATCACTCTTAAGGGCAAAGAGTACCCTACGTTCTGAATCTTTCGAGCGTAGCTTCAACAAAATTAAGTTTATAACGTATGTGTTACTTATTTACTTATTTATTTTCTTCAAATATTTACATAATAATTGTTTTCATTGATTTATACAGATTTTATAAAAACCGTGACGTAATATAACAATATATGTCGAATACAAATATTTGACTCAAAATATCTCTAAAAGCAGGCCCCCAACTTTCTTCAAATTTTTATATGTTGTATAATAGGTCTTTCCCAATATATACATATCAAAATGATCAAAAAGGAACACAAGGGTCATCCCTAAAAAAAATAAAAAGCGCACTAAACAAATTTTTTTTTTCAAATTTCAAATTTACCTGAAATGCGTTGATATGTACGAAAACACTGTAGTATACTTATGTTTTTTTATTTTTTTTATCAGTTTTAGAAAGTGCTAAAATAAATAATATTTCTAAAACTAGACCCCCAACTTCGTTCAAATTAATATATGTTGTGTATTATTGCTTCAATTATTACACAAAAAAATTTTGTTAAAAGTAAACTCAACACACATGAGATATTTAGAAAAAATGCAAATAATATTTTTATCTAACAGACAGCAAAGAAAATGTTAGTGTCAAACATTGTTTTACATAGAATAAGTAATATTTAAGCGATTCCAATTTTTGTCTCATGATTTTCTCTTATGAAAACATTAAAATAAATTATTAAAACAATTGACAAACTGCAATGTACGTAAGCCTGTTTGGTGGTGACATATTCGACCCGTGTTGAAAGGACGAACTACTGTCTGTTTCAATATGAGCACGTGTTTCGGTGACTGGTGTAGAAAATGTTCCCCTTCAGAAATTCTCAGTAATAGATAAGCAAGAGGGTAAGGTATTTGCTTCGCCCGGCACGATTACTCGAAGTCGAAGCTAGTTAAATAACCATTATTATTAGTATTCTACTTACAAACAATACCAATACATTCTAATAAATTAATATGATATATATCATTTATAAGAGAAAAAAATTCTAAGAACCCGTTTCAAACTCATTTTTCTCTCTATAATTATCGTTTTTTTTAATTAAATAAAATCTACATTTACTTGCTATGTTACTAATAAAATTACTAAGTTTATGTTGGTATTACATTACTGTTACCTAGCAACCGAAAAACACGTCATTACTGTTACTTAGCAACCGAAAAACACGCAGTCAGTGTTACCAACTGTATATTAATTTAATAATTGAAACATAAAATTAAATTTATCCGATTATGAATTAAATCTAAAATCAAATTAAGCCAATTACGAGTATAACCTACTACACTGGTTAAACAACCTTTACTATTAATATTCTACTTGCAAACATTATATAAAATTCTATTATATTAATATGTTATATATTATTTATAAGAGAAAAAAATTCTAAGAACCAGTTTAAAATGCATTTTTCTCTCTATAATTAACGTTTTTTTTAATTAAATAAAATACACATTTATCTTATAATTTTAAATGCAATGTTACCAACTCTATAATAATTTTAGAAATTTACTTTTTCAATTTCTATTATTTCATGTTTATATTATATATAATTGATAAATAATTAACTTATTTATATATTTATATTATTTTTATACAAATTTATACGGTAATTATGTATTAAATATGATTATTTTGTGTTTAATGTATTAAATTTTTTCCACTAGCTTGGCAACACTGATCTCCTTATCTCTTACTAAACGTCAGATATTTTTTTAGGTTATTGATTTATATTAGTACAAGTTCTTATTTATACATTATTGTATCTTATTATTATTATTATTAGTAATAATATCTAACAACAATATTATTATTTCTAAACGTAACGCGCATAACATACTATATAAAAGTTGTATGTAGGTATGAAACATAATATTATAGTATAATGAAATAATTATTTTGCAGAGATATTACGGAAAAAGAAAATCAGATCAGGTTGTAAATATGTATTTTGTATCTGTACAAAATAGTTTAGAAACGTAAGTTGTTGTCGTGTCTATCTAAACATTGGTGCGGTGAAATGCAAGACGAATGACAACATTTTTTTGTTACTCTTTGACAACACTTTCTTGGTTTTCGTATTGATAATAAAATTTATTAGGTATTTTGTATCAGAGACTAGGTAATTCTTATACTCTTATTGACTTGCTTTTAGATATATACAGAGTAGTTCAAATATATTTTCTGACAGATCTGAATCTCAGACGAGGAAACCCTCAGAAGAAGATCTTGACATTATTTGTTTGTAAAACAGCTTCACGATGCGCCGGCTTTTGACAGCGATAATCATATTGGTTCTTATTTTTTCTTCGGTAACCTAATTAAACTATCAAATCATTTCGCGTTTTCTATATTTATGTTAAAATATCTAAATCTCATACTTAATAATATAAATGTCAATAATATTGACATGTTCTGTATAAAGTGTGTTTCAATAATATTAATATTCATCCATCAGTCTTCTTATGACTGTTTTGTTGGTGGTGGTGTTAAGTTCTGGATTTAGGTTTGACATTTGTATTATATTTTAAAAGGTACATTAATACGTAAAATACATTAATATTATTTTGTTTCAGGTAAATAATACAATTTTAATGGGATATTATAGCTGGGATTGATTAATACAAATATATGAACAATGTAATACTAGTGTTATGTATTGTTAGAACAGTATTTTATTGTACCGGTAGAAATAAAGTTGAGGTAGACAGCATATTATGATGATGGTTTATTTCACAAACGTCAGACATTTATAGGGTAAAAATACGTTGTACAAGATCTTATTTATACATTATTATATCTTATTGTTATTAATAATAATATCTAACAAAAATATTATTATTTATAAACTTTACGCATGACATAAATAAAAGTTGTTCGTAGGTATGTACATATTATAATATTATACAATGAAATAATTTTTGCAGAGATATTTTATGGATAAATAATAAACAGATAGTTTGTTGTAAATTAATATGTGTTTGAATCTGTACAAATATGTTTATAAACGTAAATACTGAGGAACTAAAACCTAGATCTTGCGTTAACTGTCACGAGATGGCGCAGTCTACATGGATACAGACGATAACAGGAATTTTTATGGTCTGTGTGGTTAAATTTGATGTAAATATAGCTAAAAATCATATTATTTTTAATTATATAATTTTTTGTATTATTGTTATTATTTCTGTAATAAAGAAGTTTACAAAATGTGGTCATAATTTGATATCAACTCATTTCGTTACTTGCAATTCTTAGCTAATAACCAATTTTCTTTTTCAGCAATTTACAAAATAATTTTAAATTAAACATGTAGACTGATATTGGGTATTGTCGTCTGAGAATGTTCCTGTTCGGTAGGATCTAAACAAATTCTAATCAATATTATATTATATATGAACACGAACAGATATATTAGAATAATAATTTTATAATTTCTGTATTACACTCATGCAATATTGAAGCAACGTGTCAAAAGTTGCACTTGCATCTGCAATATTGTTCAATGTAAATTGGGCTTAATAAAGATGGTTTACAAAATGAGGTCGTAAATTAATATATAACACTCCTTTCGTTATTTGCAAATAATCTTATGTATGTGTTTGTGTGTATGTGTTTGTGTGTACATGTTTGTGTGTATGTGTTTGTGTGTACATGTTTGTGTGTATGTGTTTGTGTGTATTTGTTTGTGTGTATGTGTTTGTGTGTACATGTTTGTGTGTATGTGTTTGTGTGTATGTGTTTGTATGTATTTGTTTGTGTGTATGTGTTAGTGTGTTTGTGTGTATGTGTTTGTGTGTATTTGTTTGTGTATATGTGTTAGTGTGTTTGTGTGTATGTGTTTGTGGGTATGTGATGGTGTTTGTGTTGGTGTGTGCGTATGTTTGTGTGTATGTGTTGGTGTGTGCGTATGTGTTGGTGTGTGCGTATGTTTGTGTGTATGTGTTTGTGTGTATGTGTTTGTGTGTACGTGATTGTGTGTACGTGTTTGTGTGTATGTGTGTGTGTATGTGTTTGTGTGTATGTGTTTGTGTGTATGTGTTTGTGTGTACGTGTTTGTGTGTATTTGTTTGAGTGTATTTGTTTGAGTGTACGTGTTTGTGTGTATGTGTTTGTGTGTATGTGTTTGTGTGTATGTGTTTGTGTGTATGTGTTTGTGTGTATGTGTTTGTGTGTATGTGTTTGTATGTGTGTATGTGTGTGTGTGTGTGTGTGTGTGTGTGTGTGTGTGTGTGTGTGTGTGTGTGTGTGTGTGTGTATGTGTTTGAGTTTGTGTTGGTGTGTGCGTATGTTTGTGTGTGCGTGTATTGGTGTGTATGTGTATGTGTTTGTGTGTATGTGTTTGTGTTGGTGTGTGCGTATGTTTGTGTGTATGTGTTTATGTTTGTCTGTGTGTTTGTATGTGTCTGTGGGTGGCTTTAGAAGGAACATCTCCACATGCTTTGGATGGATCACCTCTACAGGCTTTGGATGGAACGTGTTAACAGTATTAAAATGGAACACCTCCACAGGCTTTGGATGGGACATCTCCACAGGCTTTGGATGGGGAAACTCCCACAGGCTTTGAATGGGATATCCATACAAGCTTTGTATGGAAAACTTAGATCTATCTAAAGACGAGTTTATCCTAAAGACGAATTTATAATACAAGTTTAAATTAGAGACAAGTTAAATTATAAGACGAGTTTATTATAAAGACGTGTTCTATCTATAGTCAAGTTTTATGTAAAGACGATTGCTAATAAAAAATGAGTTGTAGGTATTTAAACAAGTTTTATCTAAAGACAAATATTATTTAAAAACCAATTTATTTTAAAGACGAGTTTTATCTAAAGATGAATATAACCTAAAAACGAGCGTCAATATAAGTGATGATCGTCAATATATAAGTGACGAGCGTCAATATATAAGTGACGAGCGTAAATGTGAAAATTTTATTCTAAAGACGTGCTCTATCTAAAGTCAAGTTTTATGTAAAGACGATTTCTATTTAAAGATGAGTTTAACCTACTTTACTTATAACTTAAAGATGAGTTTAACTTACTTAACTTATAACTTAAAGATGATTTTAACCTACTTTACTTATAACTTAAAGATGAGTTTAACCTAATTAACTTATAACTTAAAGACGAGTTTAACCTATTTTATTTATAACCTAAAAATGAGTTCTACCTACTATACTGGTTTAGTTTACTATATTATTCTCCATTTGTATATTCCAAATAAGCTAATTTTATACATCATTACTACAAAGAAAATATTATTTGAGATAGAAACTATATTTTTTATAAATTAAAGGTTTTGTGAATTTATAATTTTAACGACTCATATGCAGTAAAAGTAAAGTATTTTGAAGTTTTTTACTCTATTGTTTTTTTGTCAAAAAATGCATTTTTTTCGCATAAAAAATTAAATATTAGCACTAGTAGAAATGTAGAGCTTTCTAAAGATAGGAATATTTATTTTATTACAGAATAATCTAATAAGAAGTTTTTTAAATTTAAGAATTTTAATTTAAAACAAGGTTCTTCGATCGATAGCCGATATGAATACGTTTTTGCCTAAGCTAAATTCTAGATACATATCAAAAAATTCTTTTTTAACTAAAAATACATAACTATTTCTAACAACAAGCCACCAATGTTCTTCCAATTTGTACCTGTTGTATGATGCCTCTTTTCATATAGGTACATAATAATAGATACCTATTAAAATTTTCAATTCTAATCATCAAGGATAATATCATGAGATGATAATGTTTTGACTATTTCACGAAACGTAAATTTTGGCGGTCTGGTTTCTGAGATATTTTGAGTTAAATATTTTTATTTAATATACAATAATAAAAATTATTGTGTAAATATTTGAAAGAAAAATATAAATAGATAAACAATATTACCACAAGATTAACATATTTTATTGAAACTACGCTGAAAATGTTCAGAATATGGGGTACTCTTTTTATTACACTTGTTTGAATTCGAAGTATTTCAGTCAAAACATAATTTACGAAATCCGTTACACTTGTACTTTAAAAGTATAATCAAATACAAATAATGCAAAATAAACCATATCGTCAGCTCTAAAAAATTAAAAATTGTCAGTCAAAACATAATTTGCGTAATCCGTTGCACTTGCTTGAATTCAAAGTACTTATATAAAAAATTAGTTACGATTACTTTTGATAAAACTTTGGAGTGTTTCAAGTGCAATATATAGTATTACACAACATTTATACAAATTAGAATGAAATTGGAGGTCTGGTTTTGTAAAAAAAATTCTAACTATTTTAAAGTTCAGAATAAAAAACAATAAAATATTGTTAAACTACAATGTTCTCATATAAACTACTGCACTCAACACAAATGCCAAATTTGGGAAAAAAAAATTTTTTTGGTGTTTTTTATTTTTTTTAGATGTGACCCTGAGGATTATTTTTTAAAAGCTTTACAACCATACGTTCGGGAATAGTAACTGTATGACATATACAAATTTGAAAAATATTGGGGGTCTGGTTTCAGAGATATTTTGAGTTAAATATTTTTATTGGATTTTAATTGCCATATTACGTCACATTTTATTGTAAAATACGTTTTAACAATATTAAAATTATTGTGTGAATATTTAAAAGAAAAATATAAATAATAGATAAACAAGATAAGAACAAGTTTTACACATTTTATTGAAACTACGCTGGATATGTTCAGAATATGGGGTACTCTTTTTATTACACTTGTTTGAATTCGAAGGATTTCAATCAAAACATAATTTACGAAATCCGTTACACTTGTACTTTAAAAAAGTATAATTAAATATAAATAATGCAAAATAAACCATATAAAATTGTCAGTCAAAACATAATTAGCATAATCCGTTGCACTTGCTTGAATTCAAAGTATTTCAAAAATTAGTTAGGATTACTTTTGATAAAATTTTGGAGTGTTTTAAGTGCAATAGTATTACACAACATTTATAAAAATTAGAATGAAATTGGGGGTCCGGTTTTGTAAAAAAAATGTTCTAAACTATTTTAAAGTTCAGAATAAAAAACAAAAAACATTGTTAAACTACAATGTTCTCATAATAAACTAATGCACTCAACACAAATGCCAAATTTGAAAAAAATAATTTTTGGTGTTTTTTATTTTTTTTATATGTGACCCTGAGGATTATTTTTTTAAAGCTTTACATCCATACGTTCGGGAATAGTAACTGTATGACATATAAATTTTTTTAAATATTGGGGGTCCGGTTTCAGAGATATTTTGAGTTAAATATTCTTTTGGATTTTTATAGCCATATTACGTCACATTTTGTAATAAAAATTATTGTGTAAATATTTAAAAGAAAAATATCAATCAAGGTCGTACGCTAACAATTTTATACGGAGAGATTATATTTTACAAGAATTAGTGCAGTTTGATCTCGCGGCTTCTCAATTGGCTCAATATTGGGTCCGCGTCTGCCTCTCGCCTCATAGGTAGTCTAAATTATATTTCCGTGAAAATTCCGGTATCGAAATTTTTACATGATACCTAGACTTATGTATACTGTGTATAAGAAAGTAAAACTGTCAGTCAAAACATAATTTTGAGTAATCCGTTTTTTAATTGAAAGTATTTCTAAAATCAGACCGCCAATTTACTACAAAATTTTATATTTTACATAATTGCCTTTTATACGTAGCAGCAGCAGATATTGGAAAATAAGCAATAGCGTCCCCCTACAAAAATTGTTTAACAACAAAAATAACAACAATAAGCTGGAATTATATCAATTTAAATATTTAATTCTTGGAATGTTTTGCCTATACTTTCTTACGTTCTTTGTTGGTTGAAGCAGTTCAAATATTATTGTTACATTGTTGCAAGGATTCAACCCCCCCTCCTCCCCCCTTCTTATATTTTCACTCGATCAATGAATTGTAAAAATATAACCACCATGTAAAATGATGTAGGTATATAAAATAAACATAAAAATAATTATATTTATAGTTATTTGTACCTACTATCGAAGTTTATAAGCATCAGTGAAATTCACTGAGTGAAATGATACAGAACTTATTCTTAAATAAATAAATCATTTAAATTTATTTTGTCTATATATTGTTGTTGATTGTTGTTAAGCTAAACCAGCATAAATAATTATTACAATGTTGCAAGAGTTATTGGTTCCTTCCTACTTATTCGGAGAATTTCATTATTATCTTTTACCAGTTATAGACGGCCATTGTTACTTGAATATTTATATTAGTTCATTGTTGTTATTTTATTATATTTTTTTAAATACAAATTTTATGCCATGACCTTATAAACATAAATGTTATTTTTTCATTACTTCCTACTTTTCATTTAAAAAATAGCATTCTTTACCAGCCCGAACGAGATAGATTACAAATTTCGCCACTTTAGATGTCTTTACAATCATTATTGGATTTATTTAAATTATCTTATGTATTATTTGAAAGAAACTGTTTTATGTTTTGTTATATCCATTTATATTTATAGATGATGAATACACACATACTTATTTGTGCATGTGACGTATTATGCGGAAAGTTCAATAAAAACTTTTGGATTTTGTAATTCCCGGGAAAAATAAGGTTAGAATATTGCGCCCTCTATCTACCGAAAGCCGCTGCTAAATTGAGAGTCCCTCTATGCTAAATATCTGAACTACTTTGTTACGACATCTATAGAGCATAAATTACAATAGCTACTCAATATTTTTTCTGATGTTCGACGACAGTGCCATCTATAGGGCTAGAAACAAAAAGAAATCGGGTCCCATTTTCCCTTAAGGTTAAATGTTACCCCTGCGCGCGCATTTCAAAATAGACGAAAGACGTATTTATGTCTATTTATTAAAATTGTGCAATGTTTACAGGTATTCTTTGAATGCATAGTCAATAAGAAATCATTACTTAATGTAAATTAAAATATTTTATAACGATTTGTGTTAATTTACCCATCTAAAAAAGCATTTCATATCTTATTTTTTAAATAACTCCAATGCTAGATGTAAGTTAATGTTCTTATTTATAGGGAACATTTCTAGTAATATTATTTACAATATATATATATATATAAATGATTAAAAATAAATCTCACGAACAATATTTAAAATACAAAAAACCTACTTTTTTCATACATTTATTTTTTTTCCTGCTATACCAGATGTAAGATATTGATCATATTTAAATATGTTGTGTAGCTTAGTACTGTACTAAATCGTAATTTCAAAAAGAATTTCAGGCTCCTATAGAAAAACCATAAAATATGATATTTTATTTTTTTTCTCAATAGTTTTAGATTTATTTCCCAAGATTCGGTTTGTAAACTCTACTTTACACATTTATTAATGTTTGGTAAAATTTTGAAGAAGATTTGTTACCTTATACAGGAGATATTAATATTTACAACAATTTTGGTCAATATTTTTACGGCAAATATATTCATTCAAGGAGGTGCTGTTCGATAGATGCAGCGGGAGAAAGATTAACTATTTAGTAATTATTTAAAACAACTGTTGGCACTAGTTTCGCAACTCGTAATTTCTAGTAATGGTTGGGGGGGCAGGGGGATCTGTGTTACATATTGTCGCCAAATCATGTTTTCACCCGTGCCATGATTTATTCAATTTGTTATCGGAAATATAAAGAAGAAAGAGAAATTATAATGTAAAAATGTATATGGCAATATAAAGTTTTTGTAGATATTGTATGTATCATGTTACGAAGATGATTATTTCGTTTAAGGTTAACAATTTTTTTAGCGTATTATTTATTGTGCTTGAGGTACAATGTAATGTCGTGGATTTAAATAATATAGTCAAGTTGGGTATACAGACTTGATGACATACAATACGTATGTATGCATGTATAATTATTGCACTTGACACACATTTAACATAATATTATAACTGACTTAGCTTATTGTTTGTATTCAATAAAAACTGAACTATGATTGAAAACTATAAAATCAAAAGAGTCTAAGTGCCCAAAATTGAGTTTTTATTTTTTTTCGCCAAAAAGGTTCTAAGTGTCTTGCCTAATACCATAAAGGTTCCATGTGCCTGAAGTTTTTAAATTGAACTTTATACATACGCAAAGATTGCCTTCTTTGGATTTTTACCTTATGTGTATGTATAAGTTCTTTTTAAATGTTTAGCAGTTTAGCCCTCATTATAGGCCATTTTGTATAATGTTAACTTTATTTTATTATTATAAACATGTATTTATAAAAATTACATTTTACTCAGTGGTATTTGAGTTATCGTACCTCCAACATCCATCCACGCACAGATACACACACACACACAGACATCATCGCGAAATTATCAAAATCGTGTTCTAGGGACCTCAAAACGTGCTTATCCATTGAAAACTCATTATCGAAATTTTAGCATGATTACAATACCTCTCTTACCAGATATGAGTGACGAGAGGTAAAAATGATTTATAATATAATAAATAATATAGACGGAGTAGAGCGCGCGCGAGCATGTTACGATGGGGATGGCGGAATGTATAGGGGCAGGGGCGGAGGGATTGCAAGCCGATTGACCTTGCCTCTTGCGTTGCCTGCATTTTTGAATTTTTGTTATGTTTTCGTTTTGAACAGAAGCGCGCAATTTGCAGGTTATGTTAATCGTGAATGTCCTGAATGCTAATAAATACTATTTTTATTCTGTGATGAATATTATATTATTGTACTCTGTTGGTGCCAGTATTTATACAAATTAAAAATAAACTGTCGCGAGACATCATAGCAACGAAAAAAGTAAACATATCATTTCTATTTCGTGTGATAATTTTGCCAAACTTTCACATTATTTTTTGGTAACAAGGGAAGCCAAAAATGCCATATTGGAACCGTATCACACACAAGAGAAACACTTTATTGCACATACATAAATATATTTACAAATCAGTTGCAATATCAAAAATACTAATTTCTTTTCAAAAAATACCTACACTAACGAGAAAAAGTAACGACATCGGGTTTATAACTCTAGCAGTAATTATTCTGACGAGTAAGTATGTGTGTATACAGTACCTATAATTTAATGTTACTACTATAGTATTAATTTTATTTTTAGTGTTCCAACATCAACATTCTCGACTACTGCATTTTCCGAGGAACCATCGTGTAGTAGTGTGTGAGTAAAAATTAAAGAATAAAACTGAGTTGAATTGCAACATTCTACATTGCCAAAATCAGATCTTGACTTACGATTTAATTTCCAACAACCCCTTGTCACAGTAGACATGACTAATAGTCATTGCAAAATATTACTCTGTACAAGAGTCATCTCCACCTCTTCTGATTGAGAAATAATACAGGTCAAATGATCCTTACATTTCATCCTTGACGGGGCATAGAATTGTTGACATCGCTCAAGTCATATCTGCATCAAGGAGTTTAGAGAACCATGGAATGCAAAGTAAATCCACTGGGTTATTTGGAATTTCATAAAGAGGTATAATATACAAGTACCGAACAATTAAATTTATGTATTCAGTTTGATAGTTTAATTTTTGTAGGAGGAACTTGGTTTCAATTTGTACAAATCCTGCACCAACACAAAGATAATAATATCAACTGGGCAGGTGAGTACCCAGTTGAAAAATAATATAGAAGCTAACAATTAAATATATTTTAGTATAATCTGAAGACCAGGGAAAACTTGCTGAAAATATTGATTTAAATTTTGAAACAAGATATTCAATATGACCAAAAGCTGCGTGTGGTTGGCAGACATTCGGACAATAATCTACACTGCTGGATCGAGAATCGTTGTGCATCCAATATTTCAAATTTGATTTCCATTGACTGCAGTTTATAATTATTATGTTGCGCGACTTCTTTAGACTCAGCGAATAACACTGCATTTTTAAATGTTTAATTTAATAAATAAAAAATTTGAATTTCTATGGTTTAGTGTTTTTATGAGCTCTTGCCAGATTTATTCACTATTATAATTGTTGCGTGGTATAGTTTTATTTCATGTTTGTTTCATGCAAAAATGAATAATAATTTATTGTTAACTGTAATATGTAATATTATTTACTATGTGCCCAATTATATCATTTTAATAAAACTGGTTGATCAAAATAATAATTTTGTAGTGTTGAAATAAACCCTGCTACCAAAATTAACGGTTTGTTATTTTGTTACAATGTTAATTAGTAAATAAGAATATGTTTATAGTTTTTGGGTGAATTAAAATTTGTCTGTACTGCATGATTATAACATAATACAGCAATTTCTAATTGCGCGCGATTTTTATCCCAGGGGTTATAATTTTGTTTGGTTTGTTTCTGAGATAAAGTACGACGTTGTGGAATTTGTCTAATAGGGGGCAATCTATCATATATTTAGATAACTTCTATACCAACCCAACCCAAAGTCAAGCATTAGAAGTGACTACAGCGCTCACCTCGGTCCAGAAACAAAACAGAGACGGGTAACATTTAACGTTAATGAAAGACCCTATAGAATATGAAATATGAGGCGGGAGGTAAAAAGTCTGCACCGGATATACCTATTAGAAATAGACTTGTTTAGTGGTTACGTCACACTGGTTCCAAACAAGAAATTGGTTGTTCGTTGCTATGCAAGTCGGTAAAACAGGCTGGTTTGACGTTTGCCGTTTGACAATAACTGCGTCTTTAAATTTATTTTGAGATTTTATTGTTTTAAAGTGGCTTAAAAACACGTAATAAAGTTTAGTTCCGTAATAAATTATTTTATAAATGATTTTTGATTGTCAAACCAAACTGTTTTATCGACTAGCATAGCAACTACCTTAGCAACGAGTGGCCATTTTCTTGTTTGGAACCAGAAAGTGACGTCACACTAAACAAGTCTATTAGATAAACGTGTCATTTTAGTAAGCGATGCAAGCATGCAGAGACAAGAATAAGAAAATCTGATGTGGCCAGCACAAGACTTTCCGCCATACTTATTTTATTCTTTTTACTTATTATACAAATATATTAATATATAGGTAGGTACTACTACTTTACTTACTCACAAATAAATTTAGTCATTTTATTTAAACAGAAGAAGATATAAACGATATTTTACTATTGTCACTGTCAATGTGATGTCATAATCATTTAAATTTTACGTAGTAACAAATGTTAAACGATCAATGGACTACAAGATACCGAAATACTAAATTATAAGTACCTACCTATATACTTTAATTATTCTTAAATGATACCAGATACAGAAAAATGTATAAAATACCGATTGTAGATAACAATCAAATAATCTTTAATTTTTTTTCCATTAATTATTCATCGATATATAAAAAGTACTATTTCCGCAGTGTGGATTGGTACTAAAATTTATTGGGTTTTTAGGATTCGTATTAAAACCTTAAATATAAAATTTGGAATTTTATTGTTTAATATTTTCTTAGTTATCGCCTCCGAAAAAATTGTAACATACGAACGCACGCGCGCACACACACACACACACACACACACACACACACACACACACACACACACGCACACACACACACACACACACACACACACACACGCGCGCGCGCGCGCCCGCGTGCGCACGCAGACATCATCTTGAAAATTTTAAATTCTTATGTTATATTATATTTTCGTACATTTTCACATTTAAACTGATACAATGATATAATTAACAAAGTAATTAATTTATATCCTACTATTAACATATGCAAACACATGTAGAAAAGAGACCGAATATTGTTTTTTATTAGTTCGGTAGATAAGGACTAGTGTTCTATACCAGATATAAAATAAAATATACTTCAACTCGCAGTATTTTATACTCTATAATTTGAATATTGAAATTTTAAGTTCTGTGGACTTTATGCAAACCATTTTTAGAGAAATTGCATGGTTTATATAAACGTATAAACATATAAATAAACATATTTGCAATATACGGTACAAAACTAATATAATATTAATTTTTCTATATGAGATCTATTCGAAATTAATTTTGCTACATTATATTTAGCCGGTGATAGTTTGAAAAGTGATAGTTAATTTTTAGTTTCTTTTGAATAGTCAGGTTTTAAGCATTATAGTTTAAGTTGAAATGGTATTAAAAATATAAAAGTCATGTTGGCTTAGATGTTTGTTTCTAAGATAAATCAGTTTTTTTCAAGACAATTATTGTTAATAATGTTTATGTCGTTTTTTAGTTTTCTTTACTTTTGCTTGATTTCGTCATATAGAAAGTTTATTATTGAATTCATTGAATATTTTTTTAAATACCATCACCAATAATGTATTCCTGCTAAGAACTAAAACTCTAATAATTAAAAACATCACTAAATAAAACAAACATTATTGACCAGTTCCTTCACATTTTATATGGACAAAATAATACTAAATATCAAACTATCACCGTTGATAATTCTCTAATACCTGCTACTTTGAAGGTGTTTAAAAAATAAAAATTACCTTTGATTTAAAAAAAATACCACCTGCTGGTCACTCTATTTATTTTACACACAATACACAACAATTGTCAAAGTTACAAATAACTAATTTCGCATTTAAATCAACTTTCATGCACAAAACATTCGACAGATACTGAGAATACACAACTGTTTACGCGGCACATAATTTTTCTTGGCCAAACAGGTTGTTATTAAGAAGGCTAACTGGTGCTGGGAATTCCCAGATCACTTTATGGTAATTGATAATTTACTGAATAATTGTTTTTCTCTTCTAATTTTTCTGAGCAGGGCCGGCTCTAAGCATGTTGGCGCTACAAAATAATCGTTTAAAATCCTGCCCCATTTCCACCCTTGATTCTATTATTTTTTTTAAATATGAACCATTTTAATTTTAATTCTTTATTTTAATTATTATGGTTTTCAAATTAATATAGGTAGCATAATAAATTTTTTCTTATTTCAAATAATGGGCGCCTCGAGACATAGTGAATTAATTTTTATTGATTATATTTGTATTATTACCTCTCGCCACTCAGTACTTATTGTAATCATGCTAAAATTTTGATAGTGAGTTTTCAATGGATAAGCACGTTTTGAGGACCCTAGAATACGATTTTGATAGTTTCGTCTGTATGTGTGGATGTTGGATGTATGTTGGAGGTACGATAACTCAAATACCACTGAATAAAAAAAATTGAAATTTTTTATATATTATTCTGAGAGCCTAGATTAGATTTGATTAAAATTTGGTGTTGATAGTGCAACCGAAAGTGGTAGTTCCTTGAAGATCTGAAGAGTTTTTCTGAAATTTTTTAATAACATTGTAGGTATACTAAATGTTACTATTAGTACGGGCGATTCGAGACAAAAAGTATGTACTCACTGCAAAATGTGATAAGAAGGTGCCACTTTGCATACATGTTAAGGACGCCCTAATTAGTGATTTAAGATCGGGAGACACGCTGACAGACCTGGCAGGACGCCATTATTCAAGATGGCGGATAAAAACAAAAAACGCTTATATCTCGACTTCTGGTTGATAGATTTAAAAAAAAAATTTAACTGAAAGCTCTTAATGGGTACTTAATTACCTCTCGCCTCATATTCTATAAGAGAGGTATTGTCAAAATTTTCGAGTATGAGTTTTTGGTGGATAAGCACGTTTCAGGGTCTCTAGAATACGAATTTACTATTTTCACGATGATGTCTGTATGTGTGTGTGTTTGTGCGTTTGTATGAACCGACGATTTTTCGTCCACGATAACTTAAAAAGTATCAAACCGTTTATAACCAAATTTCATATTTAAGGTTTTAATAAGTATCTTAACACCGGATAAGATTTTGGTAGAAATCCGCAAACCGGAAGTAGTACTTTTAGAAGTTTGGAAAAGTTTTCCTTAAATATATTGGTACATTATTTATTTATGACAATTTTTGCAATTAAAAATAAAAGAAATTGTGATTATCTATGTGTACAGTTAATTATAAATACAAATTGCTGAATCTGGAAGTATTTAACAATAAAATAAAGTACAATTAATATTCTATTTTTTTGAAATTCCAGTAAGTATCTTGTTGTCCATGATATGAAATTTGTTTCTACATAAAATTTGAATTATTATGACAGTGACAGTACAGTTGACATCTTTTGCTTGCATATTGGTTTACATTATCGTTTACATATTACATGAACATGAAACTATTAAAATGTAAGTAAAACTATTTATTAGATTAGTAGAATAAGCAGAATTAGGCGAGAGGTCGTGTGGTGGCCACAGCAGATTTTTTTTTTTTGTAACCATTTTTTTCATAAGTCTCTTCGTTTTACTGAAAATCAGCGTTAATTATTTTTATAGTATTAAAAACTTTTTGAATGTCTCTTTAAATAAAATTTTAACATTTTAAATAAATATTATATTAATTAAACTTAAGAAAAAAAAGATATGTACTCAAAGGGATTATTAAAATAAATAATAAGCACACAAAAATTATCAAATTCATACAATTCAAAATATCGAAATTTTCCATTCTTACCCAAAATCCAGTTCAAAAATTCAAAACACAGTAAAAAATTTAAAAAGTGATGTAGATCTTTTTTCACGTTTGTTCATTGTATCTAGAAATAGAAATCTGGATTTGGATGAATATTTTAAATATGAAAATTCAGTGTATCAAATGGATTTTTAAGACCATGTCAAAAATATGAAATTGTTCAAATTATTGAACAAATTCCTCCTCATCAAACTTTTAACGGTAATTGCGATACTATTGTATATGATGAAGCTGTAATGGTTCATAGTAAGCCACCGCGTATAAATTTTAGCGACACGGAATTAAACACACTTAATAAAGGTCTCAAACATAATCAACCTACTAATTTTAAACAAAATATCGAAAATTTAATAATAGAACAGAAGAAGCGATTCAAAAATTACCGGAAGATGAACAAGATAAAACAAGACATTTCGCGGCTAAAGAGTTCGAAAAAATAATCAAAAATAACAAAACCGATAAAAATAATGAATTACTCAAACAACATAAACAAAATGTTAAATCTATTAAAAATAAAATGTCAGAAAACAACGCATTTATAACAAAAGCTGATAAAGGTAACACCATCGTAATAATAAATAAAGACAACTACATTCATAAAACATTAGAATTTATAAACAATAATAATTGCACTACAATAAAAACCGACCCCACTAATAAATACCAACTTGAATTAAAAATGGCCATTAAAAACGCACCTCTTATAATCGACGAAAATAAAAAGTTCTTACAACTAAATATGAACCCTCAAGCACCGGTTTTAAAAGCTCTTCCTAAAATTCACAAAACTACTATCGGAGTAATAAGTATAGTCACTCGGATGTTGAATAACTTGTTTAAAAATAATCCAAAAAATTTAAATAAAACTTTATACTAAAGTATACACATTTCTACGTTATTTTATACAATTTCAAAATTTTAAATGTTTATGTGTAGAAATAACAAAAAATTATAGCAAAAATGAGCTATGATTTTGACACATTTTAGAAACTGTTAACTTTAATGACGTCTACTGTCAATATACATCATGCAAAAAAATTCAAATTTTGGTATAGTATAGTTACAAGCTTAGTTAAGTTATTTGCTGCTGTAATTTTTTTTAAATATTTATATTTTGTTTATAATAATAAAATAAGTGAACATATAATATCTTTGTTACTGGTAATCTTATAAGATTCAAATTTAGGTTAGCGATGCCTTATATAATTATAAAAAAGATTTGTTTATAATTTTTATTTAAAAATTATTACTTGAATTTTAATAAATTTTTTTCTGAAATTTATGAATCCTGAGGTATCACTTTTTCAGAAAACAATTATTATAATTCATATAATAAGTTTAAAATAAAAATGATTAACAATTGTTTTTTACCTCTCGCCCAGAGAGGTATAGGGATCGAGAAAAAATTCGATGTCGAGTTTTTTGTCAATAAGCACGGTTTAGAACCTTTAGAACCTATTTTGACTATTTTCACGATGATATCTGTGTGTGTGTGTGTGGGTATGAAAGTCTGTATGTACGCCTACTATAGTCTTTCGTTCCGGTTCATTATCTCAAATTCTACTGAACATAAAATTCTAATATTTTGCATTATACATTTATATATGTTAATGAAGAGCTGAAAAGATTTTGGTAAAAATCTGCTAACCGGAAATGGTATTTTCTTGAAGCATTCTAACATTTTTTGCAAAAAATATTGGAAATACTGCGATTGTTACAATTTGTCATGCGACATTTGAAAGAACAAATTACCTCTTACAATATTTATTTAACATCTTTTCTATATCTCTTACCAATAACGGAAAATTATTTTTCAAAAATATGTAATGTTACCTACCACGATTTGTGAATCATTATATAGGAAAAAAAAATTTAAAACAAAAATTAAAATGTCAATGTGACAGATGAACAGATGTATCACAGATCACTTCAATATATATATATATATATATATATATATATATATATATATATATATATATATATATATACCGGGAGTTTTTTACCTCTCGCCTAGAGAGGTATAGGGATCGTGAAAAAATTCGATGTCGAGATTTTTGTCAATTAGCACGTTTTAGCACCTTTAGAATCTATTTTGACTATTTTCACGATGATGTCTGTGTGTGTGTGTGTGTGTGTGTGTGTGTGTGTGTGTGTGTGTGTGTGTGTGTGTGTGTGTGTGTGTGTGTGTGTGTGTGTGTGTGTGTGTGTGTGTGTATGAAAGTCTGTATGTACGCCTACTATAGCCTTTTGTCCCGGTTCATTATCTCAAATTCTACTGAACATAAAATTCTAATATTTTGCATTATACATTTATATATGTTAATGAAGAGCTGAAAAGATTTTGGTAAAAATCCACCCACCGGAAATGGTACTTTTCTTGTAGCACTATAACATTTTTTGCAAAAATTGTATAAAATAATGCGATTGTTACAATTTGACATACCACACATGAAAGAAGAAATTACATTGTACAATATTTAATCTTACTTGTTTCTATATCTTTAACCAATAAAGAAATATAATTTTTTTAAATATATAATTTTACCTACCACGATTTGTGAATCCCGAAATAGAAATAAAATTTAAAACAAAAATAAAATTGTCAATGTGACAGATAAACAGATGTCTGTGGCAAGGAGGTTGCAAGGAGGTTTCTCTGTGGTGTAGGGCATGTGTAGAGTGTGGTGTAGAATTTTGAAATGTTGGATATAGTATAGATATTAATTGGACATAATATTATGTAAATATGGTGTTTATAAAATAAAATTATATATTAAACTAAGAGCTGATTAGATTTGTGAAATATATAATTTATTACCTAATTAAAGCTTAATATTTGGTTAAATACGAGGTTAAATAATAATACTTTAATGTCAAGGCGAGAGGTATTGTAACGGCCACGTCAGATTTTTTTATTAGTAAACATAGGGCATATGATTTCCATAGTTACAGTGTTACAGAATGACAGCAATGTATTAGAGCGTTTTTTTATCAGTAAACATAGGGATAATTAACATACTAAAATAAATATGAAATATAAATTAAAGAAATGATAAATTATTTATTTATGTTTTCTACACTTAAGAACAAACTAATGAGGATTTTTTTAAACTAATTAAATGCTCAAAATTGGAACCATTAACTTCTAAACAATATCCTAAACGATTATAAAAATAATTTATAGCATTAGTTATTTGCTGGGGAGTAATATTTTGGGAAGCAGCACTAGTCGATTTTTTAATTGTTCAACATTCATTCCGTCACCATAGTACACATTAGTTTTTAAGTGACTACCTAGTTCTTAAGTGTAGAAAGCATAAATATATAATTTATCATTTCTTTAATTTATATTTCATATTTATTTAAGTATGTTAATTATCCCTGTTTACTGATAAAAAAACGCTCTAATGCATTGCTGTCATTCTGTAACACTGTAACTATGGTAATGACATGCCCTATGTTTACTTATAAAAAAAACTCTCTGTATATATATATATATATATATATATATATATATATATACAGGGTGAGTCATCGAAATGCCCGTCGTCGATATCTCCCTTGTCGTTAAAAATACAGCATCAATTTTTTAACAGAATTTTTCGTCTACTCAAGGAGCATAAGTTAAAATTATTTTCACATATACAGGGTGTTACATTACGACTTGGCAATAATTGTTCGTCGTTTTTTAAATGAAACACCCTATATATTCTTATATATTTTGAATTGTATTTTACTTACCTATACGAACATATAAATTTCATTTTAGTTTTCCGCGGCGTTGCCAAGTTATTCAATTTTTTCTCTAAAAAATGCCGAATACATGTATTGCTTTATAAAGGCGTACTGAAGTTATTTTAATAGTAAAAATTATGAATTTTTTTTTCTGTACAACTGTAACTATACTCTTTGTTCTGACATAACTTTTTTTAAATGTTCTTATACAGGGTGTTCAGTACAGAGAATCAAATTGACTCAATTTCAAATGGCTATAACTCGTCATTTTCAAATGGAACACCCTATATTTTATTATTCTGTTGTGTGTATTTTTGCATCTTCTTATGTTATAAAAGGTGTCCTATGTCTAAAAACATTAATTTAATTAATTTCGAAATTAATGTTTTTAGGCATGGGACACCTTTTATAACGTAAGAAGATGCAAAAATACACACAACAGAATAATAAAATATAGGGTGTTCCATTTGAAAATGACGAGTTACAGCCATTTGAAATTGAGTAAATTTGATTCTCTGTACTGAACACCCTGTATAATAACATTAAAAAAAAGTTATGTCAGAACAAAGAATATAGTTACAGTTGTACAGAAAAAAAAATTCATAATTTTTACTATTAAAATAACTTCAGTACGCCTTTATAAAGCAATACGTGTATTCGGCATTTTTTAGAGAAAAAATTGAATAACTTGGCAACGCCGCGGAAAACTAAAATGAAATTTATATGTTCGTATAGGTAAGTAAAATACAATTCAAAATATATAAAAATATATAGGGTGTTTCATTTAAAAAACGACGAACAATTATTGCCAAGTCGTTATGCAACACCCTGTATATGTGAAAATAATTTTAACTTATGCTCCTTGAGTAGATGAAAAATTCTGTTAAAAAATTGATGCTGTATTTTTAACGACAAGGGAGATATCGACGACGGGCATTTCGATGACTCACCCTGTATATATATATATATATATATATATATATATATATATATATATATATATATATATATATATATATATATATATATATATATATATATATATATTCAGATCGTCAACTCTTATGATAACCGGAAAACAGCGATTGTGGTTCACCTAACGCATTGGGTTTCAACTAAATTTGAGCACAGCCAGCTAGATTCTTTGTATATTTTAAATTTTTATTCCTGGAAATGAAATTTAAAAGTAATACAAAATTGTTGTATAAAATATTATTTATTACCTTTACCTAAATATACAAAATCCTACAAACTTATTAAGTAACTATGCTATATTATCAAGATTTCTACCATTTTTTATTTTTAAAACAAAAAGAAGTAGGTAATTAGTTCATAAAAAAATATTAAAAATTTAATGTAAGCAACACTAGAAATCTTGTTAATTCAGTTTGGTTTAGAATGTAACAATAAATTAAACTTACAATATTATTGTGAACATGAATAAAACGGCTATTCATAATAATAATTTTGGAACATTTTATGCATTACAGTTGGCGTGTAATTTTGTATCCGGAAAATAGGTAATGTTAAAATTTAACATAAAAATTTAAATAAGTTTTAAAACATATGTGACGTACCTGGCGGGCTGGTCGTCACAAAGATCTCACTGGGTGAGTGCCGGCTTCTCAGTCGAAGAAAGGGGTGGTTCAAAAATTTGAAAACGGGCGCCACGCAACCAACAAAGGTTCTGCACTCACCCGCTAGGTTGCGGTAGCTGCGAGATCGCGATTCCCTGAAAACCTAAACAGCTGAAAGAGAGCGAGAGGCAGGACAGCGTGAGGTTTGTTTGTTTAAGTAACAATTAAATTCGTAAATAGTGTCACTACTGATTTATTGACTTAAAACAATAAACAAAACAAATTAATACGGAATGTGACACCAAAAATTTAATAAGCAAAAAAAATAATGTAGAGACAAATAAAACAAAATAACGCAGATGCCAACGACGCTAGAAAAACAGAATAGAAACTAAACTAAACCAAACGGGTGCGTGTTCCAAGTTTCCTTCCGGCCCTGGAAACCTACCTCCCTAACCTGGGTACTACAAGGGCCCTAACTACCTAAACTGGCCAGCTGGTTTACAAACAAAATTGGTGGGAGTGGTCGCGCAGAACACGGGGACTCTCGGCGCAAGCGCAAGCGACGCGCAAAACTGATCTACTTAGAAACTTTTAACAAAAGCGCTCAACGCAAACATCCACGTTTAACAAGGAAAATAATAACAACGTATTAAAATAAACTACAAAAAAAAGATGAAATGAAATATTCGAAGCTAAGTAAAATAAACTAACGGAGTGCTTACACAGGCTCAGTACTAAAAGTAAGTAACGGTCGTAAACTGTCACGTGACCGTGAGGGTTTTCCCTCTTAAAAATACAAGTTCGGAAAATTCAAAACACACAAATGGCTTAAACACACACAACACCACACTTATCTGACGCCTCTCGTAGTCCTTGCAGCGGTCTGGGCAGCTGGACGAATGCTGACTCAGGAGGTAACGACGGACAAAATGGCGAAGATTAAGGGCTCACTCGAGGGCTCGAGAATTTGTCCCTACGGCTGGTGGACTGCCAAACTCGGTGGAGTGGTCGGAGAGCTCACAGCTCAAGAAAAAGTTCACACACAAATCCCCTCTAGGGTACTCCGCGGCGTTAGACGCAAAACTCACGACCCAAAATTAACGCTCGCGAAAAATTAAACTGGGAAAGAGATCCAGATCCTGATAACGGAAGTTTCACTCGAAACAAATGGAAAACTCTTTCTCAAAAACGTGTGACCTTAGTCTCAGGGCGGTTACTCTTTTACGCACACTTGCAACAATCACTTGTTGAGACTCAGAACAATCTTCCCAAATCCTGCTTGTGCGTACGCCTAAGTATGCCCTGCAAAAAGGCGAGAAAGAGACAGAAGAGGGTGAACAAAGGACAACAGAACGTCAAAATTTCGCGCCACGAGAATCGAAGATTCGAAAACGAAGAGGGCGCGATCTGGCGGCAATCGAAGCACATAGACGTGAGGAACGACAAGAAGAGAAGCGAAAACTGCCATACCGACAAGAAAGTAACTGAAATATTATAAACAAAAATCACTAACGAAAATAACAGTTTGAATTAATTAACTAAATGTCAAAATAAACATAACCAACAAAACTGAAAACTAGTATAAGAAAGAAATAAGATTAGTTTAATAGAACATAATGAAGTAGTAAATAAGAAAATAAAATAAACAATTTCAGGAAGGTAAAAGGTACGATACTAGCGTTTGACACGTAACAACTCCCCCTCCACTTCCGTGAGGAAAAATTTCTTAAAATTTTTTTCTCACTCCGTTGCTACTCAGGCTAGTATGAGGAAGAAAAAATATATATTAAAGTCGAAAGGTACTAAACTAACTAAATTATGGCTTTCATCATGAATCATTTTCGTCGTCTCCATCGCTTATATTATCCGTAGGTCCGGGTTTCAAATCTTTCACGTGCCAAATTCCTTTCTCTTTGCCTTTGTCATCACCTAATTCATACGTAGTACTCGATACTTTTTTTCTGATTGTAAAAGGACCAACATATTTAGGTGCTAATTTCCCTGCAAAGTACTCTGCGGCATTCGAAAGCGCAAAATTGCGTCGCCAAACAGACTGACCAACATGATACTCTACAGCACGGCGTCTTAAATTATAATGAGATTTACTTTGGAGGTAAGCACGATCTAAACGTTTACGAATGTCATTATATAATATTTCAAACCCTGCAGGGCGTTTTTCTGCTATGTTGCGCCGATCATAGTCCATGCGACCGAGATCATCAACTGCACCAGGCTTATATTCTTCCCCCGATATTACATGTTCGCGTCCGAAGTTAATGAAGAAGGGCGTATGATTAGTCGCTTCGTGGGTTAGAGTTCGTATAGCGCAACTTACCGCTGGCAGGTAAATATCCCACGTCCGTTGGTTTTGACCGACATACGATGATAACATCGTTTTTATCACACGATTTACTCTTTCAGACGGGTTATTCTGCGGATGATATAAAGCGTTGTACATTATCGTAACGTTATATTTCTCACAAAGATTCTGAAAATCTCGACTCCGATACTGCTTTCCGTTATCGCAAATGACATATTGCGGTACCCCAAACATTAAGAAAACTTGTTCTTCTATATTACGAACGACAGATTGTGCTGTTGCAGCCCGCAGTGGAAAAGTTAGCACAAATTTGCTGAAAAAATCAGCAACAACGAGAATATAGCGATATCCGCGAGAGGAAGGGGGTAGTGGTCCGATCAGATCCGTGCTTATCAGCTGAAATGGTCGCGAGATTTGCGGCCGCGAGCCCATAAACCCTGGAGCGCGCTGTTGCACAGCCTTTTGTGCGACACATGTGGTACATTTGCGGATGTACGATATTATATCACTCCTCATTTTAGGCCAGTAATATTTTTGTCGTAGTTTGGCGTAAGTTTTATTCATTCCCGGATGTCCGCTAGTTGGCAAGTCATGTGCTTTTTCTATGAGTGCTCTACGCTCATTTTTCGGCACTACACGCTTCCAGTAATCATCTTCTGCCGCAAGTTCAGGTATTTTTACTTCTATGTATTTTAGTAGAACACCATCGGCAACACGCCATTTTGGATACTTTCTTGGAAAGGTCGTGACTCGTGTCATGAGTGTTGAGTACCATTTATCCGTGATTTTTGTATCTGGCATTATATCGATTTGATCTGCAGCAACTACTCCGCGAGACAGACAATCCGGTACTACATGCTCTTTGCCCTTTCTGTGTATAATATTGAAATTATAATGTTGTAATTTCAGAGCCCATCTGCATAATCTTCCGGACGGATCTTCGATTTTATTCAGCCAGACTAATGAGTGATGATCTGTAATTACCTGAAATTCTGATCCTTCAAGATATGGACGGAGTTTCTCCAGTGCCCATACGACGGCTAAGCACTCTCTTTCTGTGGCTGAATAATTTCTTTCTGGTTTACTCAATGAGCGACTCAGAAAACAAATCACGTGCTCAACGTCCTCGACAGTTTGCGTCAAAACTGCCCCTAACCCGAATGCACTAGCGTCCGTCTGAACTACAAAAGGGCGGTTAAAATCCGGACATACTAATATTGGTGCCGAAATCAAGCATTCTTTTAGGCGCTGAAAGGATTCTTGGCATTCCGTAGACCAATGCCACTTTTGCTTTTTCCGTAGCAAGGACGACAGTGGTACGCTAATAGTTGCAAAATCCTTAACAAAACGTCTATACCACGATGCCATACCCAAAAATCTACGGACATCGGAAACATTAGAAGGAGTCGGTATGTCTAGAATAGCCTGTACTTTTTCTGGATCAACCTGCAATCCGTTTTTGTTTACAACATAGCCCAGGTATTTCAGTTCCGGCCTACAAAACTGACATTTTTCTTTACTTAGAGTCAAACCTGCTGCAAATAGTCTATCAAAAATTTTCTCTAATATATTCATGTGTTGATTAAAATCTTCTGATAAAACAATTATATCGTCTAAGTAAACGAAAACGTGCGGTTCTAGATCTGGCCCTAAAACTCTATCGATCAACCGTTGCCACACAGCGGGGGCGTTGGATAACCCGAACGGCATCCTTTTGAAATGAAATAAACCGCGACCTGGGACCGTAAACGCCGTATATTCGCGACTATTTTCCGCGACAGGGATCTGCCAGTAGGCCGACTTAATGTCTAATGACGACAAATATTTCGCTCCTTTGAGCCGATCAAGAATTGCTGAGACATACGGGATTGGATACGCGTCTTTTTTTGTCACTTTATTGAGTCTGCGAAAATCTGCACAAAAACGGTAAGATTTATCCTTTTTCGGCACCATCAAAATCGGTGACGACCACGGGCTACTAGAAGGTTCTATTATATCATCTTTCAGCATTTTATCTAACTCTAGATCTATATGTTTTTGTACTGTAGGTGAGACGGGGTAGTACCGTTGTTTTATTGGTGGCGAATCCGTGATGATTTCGTGCTCAACCAGAGTGGTACAGCCAAGAGTGTTGCTCATGCGGTTCCACTGTTTTATTATGAAATCATCCAAGTATTGTTGTTGGCTACTGTTTAAATCTGAATGTGAGACCATGGCCGATTCTATGTTAATTGAGTCTATGTGTGCAGTAAACCTCCATTCATCACACCGCAAATCGGGAACAATACCCATAGTGTTCCAAAAATTCATTCCTAAAATAACAGGAGTCGCGATAGCGGGTACTACAAGAAATCTTATGAGCCGTAATTTATTCATCAACACTACAGGTAATGTAACCGCACCTATCGATGAGCATTGCTTACCGTTTGCTACTTGACATGAAGGAGAGTCACTAGTATCAAGTAACACATTCAAATCTTTCAGAGATTCCCAACCTACTCCACCTACAATTGAACACGAGGCTCCGGAATCTAGAAGTCCTAAAAATTTCTTTCCAAACACTGAAATCTCAAGGTAAGGACGCTGATCGTCTTCGAGATGTTGCAATATATAATTTACTATAGCTACATTTTTTTCTGTTTGATTAGTGGCCGGGGAACTACTTGATACGGGGGACGCGACACGACCGCTTAGCGTCCCACTCGTCCGTTTCCCACACACTTGGGACAGGATCGAGTAGTAACGTTGGGTTTACCACAGCGATAGCAGTGCTTACGTTGAGGCTGATTGCAAGCGGAGGATCTATGCCCCGTCTGGTTGCAATTCCAACATTTCATTGGTGCACGAGAAGTGCTCGGAAAACTCTCAGCAACAGGTTGCGCACTTACGGTAGCTGTACGATAGTCCGATTTTTCGCGACGGTATGCTAGATCAGGCTCAAACGAACGATTAGGGGGAGGTGGAGACTTAAATCTTTGAGTTCGAATTTTAATATCTTCCAGCTCTTTACATGCCGCATCTAATTGTGCCACTGTTTGAAATTTATCTCTAGATAAGCCTTGCTGCAGATACGGTAATAAATTGCGACGTATATGTTTTAGTCGTTGTGACTCATCCGGAATTTCTTCCAAACGCAAAAAGAGTACTTCCATACTGGCTATAAATACGGAGGCTCTTTCCTCTTTACCTTGGGTTCGATTTCGAATCTCTTCCCATAAAATGTCATCATAATCGCATGGAAGAAATGTCGACTTTAACGCTTTAATAAGCTGTTCCCATGTAGTAATAGAATTACGTTTGGACCTAAACCATGTTAACGCATTTCCTACAAATAATTCAGTCGCTGAAGCGAAAAGTTGATTTTTACTGACACCACGCGCGATACGAAATTCTTCAATCTTTTCCAGGAAACTCGATAATTCAGGGCCGCCATCGTACGTTATATTCCATTTGTATAATTGAGGTCTATTCGCTTCGACGCGTTCTGTTGGCTCATAGCGCGGAATAGATAAATTCATTGATATACTTTCAATGGCTCTGGTTAGTCGAGTTTCAAAGTCCGGTTCTGGCTGTCGAGGACTGGACGCGGCCTCCGGTTGATTAGGTTCCTCAGAAGGGGACTCTGGTTCGTTTATAGACTTTTCATGCTCTAATATTAAAAATGCGGAAGCTTCAGTTGAATATTTAGCGCGTAATGTTTTAATTAACTCTTGACAAGTTTCATTTAATTGTTTTACGCTCTCTTTTTCCTTAGCTACATTACTAATAATGCGCCCTAATCGCAATTTGACATGTTTAAGACGAGAACCTATTCGCGCGAATTCGTTCTGAATGTTATTTGTATCGAACTTATCTAGGTCTTTTTTTAAACTATTTAATATGCTCTCACAGATTTTCAGATCAGCTTCCGGCAAAAATGGTGACTCAAGAGCAGTGGAGGATTCACCAACACGTTCGGTTTTTAACTGCTCTCTTAGCAATTTTCTTTTATCCTCGACTTTATCAGGAACAGGAATACCACGAAGTACTAATTCATACGATAACTCCGGGGCAAGAAGCCGATTTACCTCTAATTTTAGATCCATGGTGAAGCCAAACAAAATTGTACAAAAATAACGAAATAAATTTTTAAGTTTAACCTAAATCTACGTATATTTGTAGTTATACCTAAATCCTAATACTTCCCTATACTCCTAAATTAACTTTAAAGAAACTAACTGAATTAACCTAAACTCGACCTACACGACTACGAAGAAAATTAATAAAAGACGAAAACATGAAACCAAAACTAAACTAACTAGAACGTTGGGCGCCAATTTGAGACGTACCTGGCGGGCTGGTCGTCACAAAGATCTCACTGGGTGAGTGCCGGCTTCTCAGTCGAAGAAAGGGGTGGTTCAAAAATTTGAAAACGGGCGCCACGCAACCAACAAAGGTTCTGCACTCACCCGCTAGGTTGCGGTAGCTGCGAGATCGCGATTCCCTGAAAACCTAAACAGCTGAAAGAGAGCGAGAGGCAGGACAGCGTGAGGTTTGTTTGTTTAAGTAACAATTAAATTCGTAAATAGTGTCACTACTGATTTATTGACTTAAAACAATAAACAAAACAAATTAATACGGAATGTGACACCAAAAATTTAATAAGCAAAAAAAATAATGTAGAGACAAATAAAACAAAATAACGCAGATGCCAACGACGCTAGAAAAACAGAATAGAAACTAAACTAAACCAAACGGGTGCGTGTTCCAAGTTTCCTTCCGGCCCTGGAAACCTACCTCCCTAACCTGGGTACTACAAGGGCCCTAACTACCTAAACTGGCCAGCTGGTTTACAAACAAAATTGGTGGGAGTGGTCGCGCAGAACACGGGGACTCTCGGCGCAAGCGCAAGCGACGCGCAAAACTGATCTACTTAGAAACTTTTAACAAAAGCGCTCAACGCAAACATCCACGTTTAACAAGGAAAATAATAACAACGTATTAAAATAAACTACAAAAAAAAGATGAAATGAAATATTCGAAGCTAAGTAAAATAAACTAACGGAGTGCTTACACAGGCTCAGTACTAAAAGTAAGTAACGGTCGTAAACTGTCACGTGACCGTGAGGGTTTTCCCTCTTAAAAATACAAGTTCGGAAAATTCAAAACACACAAATGGCTTAAACACACACAACACCACACTTATCTGACGCCTCTCGTAGTCCTTGCAGCGGTCTGGGCAGCTGGACGAATGCTGACTCAGGAGGTAACGACGGACAAAATGGCGAAGATTAAGGGCTCACTCGAGGGCTCGAGAATTTGTCCCTACGGCTGGTGGACTGCCAAACTCGGTGGAGTGGTCGGAGAGCTCACAGCTCAAGAAAAAGTTCACACACAAATCCCCTCTAGGGTACTCCGCGGCGTTAGACGCAAAACTCACGACCCAAAATTAACGCTCGCGAAAAATTAAACTGGGAAAGAGATCCAGATCCCGATAACGGAAGTTTCACTCGAAACAAATGGAAAACTCTTTCTCAAAAACGTGTGACCTTAGTCTCAGGGCGGTTACTCTTTTACGCACACTTGCAACAATCACTTGTTGAGACTCAGAACAATCTTCCCAAATCCTGCTTGTGCGTACGCCTAAGTATGCCCTGCAAAAAGGCGAGAAAGAGACAGAAGAGGGTGAACAAAGGACAACAGAACGTCAAAATTTCGCGCCACGAGAATCGAAGATTCGAAAACGAAGAGGGCGCGATCTGGCGGCAATCGAAGCACATAGACGTGAGGAACGACAAGAAGAGAAGCGAAAACTGCCATACCGACAAGAAAGTAACTGAAATATTATAAACAAAAATCACTAACGAAAATAACAGTTTGAATTAATTAACTAAATGTCAAAATAAACATAACCAACAAAACTGAAAACTAGTATAAGAAAGAAATAAGATTAGTTTAATAGAACATAATGAAGTAGTAAATAAGAAAATAAAATAAACAATTTCAGGAAGGTAAAAGGTACGATACTAGCGTTTGACACGTAACACATATTTTGATACGTATAATAAATACAATGAAAATTGATTAAATAATTATTAAACAATTATTCAGAGAAAAAATTTAAATTCTCAGAACTCATAATAAGTAAAAATTATAATTTATTTGGGTATAGTATATTTTAGATAAAATATATCAGAAACTTTAATCTAATAAATAATAATTTTTATTAAAAAATATAAAATTAATTTTTCAATTTGATCAAGAATATTTTTATATGTAAGAATAAAATTGAAATTCTAAAGCTGGATTGTTAAAATCATAAGTGTTTAGTGTTTGCCAGAAACTATTAAATATGTCCCTAGTTTTTAAGTAGAAGTAGATAGTATCTATTATAATATAATATTATAATGTACATGATCATTGCAGTTTATCCATGTGGTTGCAATTCTGTACAGTTGATATAGTACGTCTTAGGTACCATAAATTATGTATATTTTCTTTTTTCGTCTCCAATTTTCTTTTTGTTGGCGTTACATTTGTTGTAGTTCGTCGGTAGTCGTTGATGTACCACGGGCATTACTTTCTGGATATGTAGAAGGAACGAGGAGCGGGAAACACCAAAATGCTTGTAGCAAATCTAAGTTTCAGCGCATATTCTTTTTTATTCTCAATGCGCAGTATTTTCGTCCAAAATCTCCTTCTTCGGACAATGAAAAAAATCTTGTTCCGTAATAATAGCACCCAGGTACATAACAAGACGTACTAGGCATATTATTCTAGAATAGGAAAAGAAAAGGATACGTAAAAATAGAAATAAAATATTAAACACAGATATAAGTAACACCTGCAAATATGTAAAACAGTTTCAATACAACCTATATTACTTTAATTACATGTTTACATGTAGCATATAGTACACCATAAAAAATGTGGTAGGGATAACTAACATATTTTGTAGGTACGTGATGAAAATGCTTTAAACTTTAATTTATATAAAACTTTGTATTTAATATTGTTTATTAACTTACCGTTTATGTATACAATATAATACTTCAACTAATATTGAAATAGTTTGCTTTGTTAAACACTTTTACAATATTTTTTACCGTTTTTCACCACGCAGGCAGAAAGTAAACTATACAAAATGCGTGACAGTTTGCAAGCGCGTTGCGCAGTCACTCATATTTTTCTCATAGCCCGCTCAAATATTTCAAAAATATTTGTAGTGTCTGCATTGTGCTGCCACCAGTAAGGTTGGAAGAAAACTATAACACTGGTAAGAGATGACATATCTGAGTTGCCTGGGCCTATGTATAGGTACACAGTTTCTGAAATTTTGGTTGCACCATTTATAAAGAAATGTATAAATATATTAATAACTGGGTTTGAAACTTAGTAGGTACCTAGAAGCTCAAATTTAATTAATAAAAAACTGACTGAATTCCAGTAAGTTTTTATCCTTCCATTAAACGTATCCAGTCAAGAAGCATCATCGATTCATTATTAACTGGATATAATGTAATAAGGTAATAATAAAAAAAAAATTGTATCCACAAAGAGCTAATTTGATTTCAATGTCAATCGGAATCGGTATACGTTGCTTGAATAACTATAAAAAAATTACAAAAAGTAGTCTAACAAAAACCAAATTCACATACTACAGTGTCAAGGCGGGAGGTTATGTGCTGGCCACAACAGATTTTTATAATTATATAAGGCATCGGTAACCTGAATTTGTATCTTTTAAGATTACCAGTAACAAAGATATTAGATGTTCACTTATTTTATTATTATAAACAAAATATAAATTTGTAAAAAAATTTACAGTAGCAAATAACTTAACTAAGCTTGTAACTATACTATACCAAAATTTGAATTTTTTTGCATGATGTATATTGACAGTAAACGTCATTAAAGTTAACAGTTTCTAAAATGTGTCAAAATCATAGCTCATTTTTGCTATAAATTTTTGTTATTTCTACACATATACATTTAAAACAATAACGTAGAAATGTGCATACTTTAGTATAAAGTTTTATTTAAATTTTTTGGATTATTTTTAAACAAGTTATTCAACTTTACATCTGAGTGACTATACTTATTACTCCGATAGTAATGTACCTATACGACCACTTGTTAACTTCACTCAAGCTCCGACTTATAAATTATCTAAAACACTCGCGCAAATTCTTAAAAACACACTTAATTTGGAAAATAAATACACGGTCAAAAATAACATTGAACTAATAAATGAAACTAAAAACCTAACAATAAACGAAACCACGCGACTAATATCCTTCGACATTACTAATCTATATACTAATATACCTATCTTAGACACAGTAGAAATAATCAAAAACACCTTAATCGATAAAGAATTTGACGCGGAATATATAAAACAACTAACTGATCTCTTAACCACAATACTACTTAATCAAAATTATTTTCAATTTAATAATAAATAGTATAAACTTAATAACGGTTTAGCCATGGGAAGCCCTCTTTCTGGCATACTTTCGGACATCTTTTTACAAAACATGGTAGATAATTTACTTAATAACATAAGAGTAAAATATAAAATCGTTAAATGGATTCGGTACGTTGACGACATATTGTGTATAACTAACTATGAAAATACTAATGAAATCTTAAACGAAATAAACAACTACAATAACAATATTAAATTCACTTTAGAAGAAGAAGTTAATAACAAAATTAATGATCTTGACCTAACCATTTCTAAATCATCAAATAAAATCAATTATAATATATATCGTAAACCAACTCAAACTGATAATATAATACACGCGACTTCAGAACACCCTAAACAACATAAATTCGCAGCATTTCGTAGCTTACTTTATCGTCTTGAAACTATACCGCTAAATAAAGAAAATTATAAACAAGAACTAAAAACTATTCATCAAATCGCAACTAACAACGGTTACACTAAAAACAAGGTAAACAAAATTCATAAAGACATAAAATATAAAATTAAATATAAAAATAACACACCTAAACCTAATACTGAAATTAAACAATGGAGTAAATTCACATACATCGGTAAATCAACCCATATGATAACCAAACTATTTAAAAATCATAACATTAAAATCGCCTTAAAAACTGAAGATAACCTTTGTGGCGGTCGTTTCGACTCAGACCACGTACGCACCACTAGCTGAACAGCAGCTACAGTGGTCTAACGGTCAGCGCTTCTGACTACCACCGTACGGTCCCGGGTTCGATTCCCGCCGCCGCAACTCTCCATCGCGTCTAAGCAACTCTCCATCGCGTCTAAGGCAGGGCATGGCTTACAGCCTTACTGACGAGTCCAAGTAAGCATGCCCGGGACGAAACGCAAAACATCTCAGGCTCATTGGCGTGCCGACCCACAAACGCCAAACCTTAAAAATCAAATAAATAATAATATTGAAATTAACAATAAATATAATAAAAGCGGTATATACAAACTTAAATGTTTAACTTGCAACCTAAATTACATCGGCCAAACGGGACGTAAATTTAAAGATCGGTATAAAGAACACATTAATTCCTTTAAAAATCTTAAATGTGACTCAAATTACGCGACACATTTACTAAATCATAAACATACAAAAGGTAAAATAGAAGACATCATGTCAATTTGTAAACAACAAAGTAAAAGTAATAGATTAAACATAGCCGAAAATTTAGAAATATTTAAAGAAAAAATCAGTCAACCGGTAATAAACATTCAAATTAATAGCCAATCGAACGTAATCTTTCAACCGTTAAAATTACTAATATAAAACCCTACCTCCCATCCTCCAACTCCAGTCACCTGATGATGATCGAAAGATCGAAACGCGTCGTGATCAACCTAGTGTCGAGTCTTGTATCCCAGTTAGTGTTGTGTTTGGTTTTTTGCATTGAATCATACATTTTATTGATCTTTGTATCAAACCTTACACCATACACTAATCTGGATACATTACTCATTGACGAGTTCATAAACGGAACGATTTTGTTTTATATTATTAAGATATAGAATCTTTTAAAGCTTCCAGAATAGATCTGGTGTGGGACATGTATGCTGTCGATAGTTTAAAAGCTGCTATGAGAGAACGTAGAGGTACTGGCATTAAATGTCAAGTATAACCTGACTCTCCCATTCCAATAAATTGGGAAGATTTTTTGCGTAATGATAGTAATAAGGAGAAGATTTTTAATTTCCTAGCTTCACAAGCTGTTTATAATAATCAGTACAGTCAAACTGTAACAAATATTGGCGAAAATATAGCATCCTCTACAAGCGATAAAAGTTCTCTACATGGTATCTCATGTAATTCATTCGAAGAAGCAGATAGTCGAATAATTTTACACACACACGATACTGTTATTCATGGCTCAAAACTAATTGTTATTCGTAGCACTGACAGTGATGTTCTTATTTTGGCCGTTTCATTCTTCCATTTCTTACAGTCGTTAAGTTTACAAGAATTATGGGTTTTGTTTGGAGTTGGGCAAAAGTTGCGGTATATTCCTGCACATCAAATTGCGTTAAGTCTTGGACAGGCGAAGTCAGTAGCAATTTCACAGTTTTTCGGGATGTGACACAGTTTCTGGGTTTTCACAACATGGGAGAAAGTTGTTTTGAAAAGCATGGAACTCGTTCCCGCAGGTTACTGAAGCTTTTATAAGCCTTTCCCATCCTACTGAAAAGCAAGACATATCAGATAATGTAGTAAATCTGCTAGAGACGTTTGTTGCAATTTTGTATGGAGGAACAAGATGTGCAGAACTTTCGCTGACCCAAACAAGGAAACTTTTGTTTACTTGTAAAGACCGAAGTTTAAATGCTGGATTACCCTGTACTCTTCTTTGTACAAATTGTCTAATAACTTGCAAAAATCGATGCGTAAATCCAGATGATGAAGATATAGCTTCTTTATAAAATACACGATTTAATTCTATTTAAATTTAATAATAATACCGAATCAAATAATTAATAAAAGTTGGCGCTCCTATGATGGAGCACTTTAAAAAAATTAATATTTTATTTGCTATAATTAAGAGCAAAACAGTTGTTAACAGCAATGCTTTTTTTGTTATTTCTCATAATTAATTAACTTGAGTTCTGATTAGCAACTTATATTAATATATTAATTAGTACTTATTTAACTTTTTAATTATTTTAATCATAAAACACTGCCACTTTCGGTAATTCTAGTGATATTTTAAATTTTTCGCTATAAAATTATTTTATTATTATTTTCAGCAAAACGAAAAGACATGACAAAAATGGTTAGAAACAAAAATTAAGTACCCATTAAGAGCTTTCAGTTAAAAAATTTGAAAATCTATCAACCAGAAGTCGAGATATAAGCGGTTTTTTGTTTTTATCCGCCATCTTGAATAATGGCGTCCCGCCAGGTCTGCCAGCGTGTCTCCCGATCTTAAATCACTAATTACATTTTGCAGTGACTTTCCTCGAACCGCCCGTACTATATCTATAATTTGCATTCAAAACTTTGTTTGTATCTAGCACCATTTTCCAATTACAAGAAGTGTGTGTGTGTCCAATATAATTTTCAATCTACAAACCGAATGTAGTACTGTTTTTAATATATATATATATATATATATATATATATATATATATATATATATATATATATATATATATATATATATATATATATATACAGGGTGTCCAAGTTAACGTGCTCACCATTGGGATCTCGAGAACGGTAAGAGATACGAGGTCGGTTAAAAGTTGGCCCTGTAGGGGACCAATTTAGAAATGTTTTTGTTTTCCCACAAAAATGCATAGGTGACTAGATATACGCAAAAATGTTAATTTTGCCGATTTCGTTTTTCAGCTATAACTTTTTTGTTTGAATTAGTACAAATTTCTAATTTGCACGTTCTATAGGCAGTTTTTAACGAGGAATTCACAGCAGTCCTCAAAATTTTTTTATCGCCTACAGATTTCGAGAAATAAAACCAAATTCAAATTTTCATATGGAGCTCATAGTTGGCTATGACGATATAAAACACAAGTGCATTGAAATTAAAATGATGGCAGAAATTTGATAATAATATAAGACCACGAATATTGATTTTTCTATAAAGTATCAAATTATGCTAACTAAACTGCGAGGAATGGCGCAAACCGCACTTAAAAATGTCTTCTAGTTTCCGAGATATGAGTGTTCAAAATTTAGGTCCAAAAACGAAAAAATGGTTATTCATTTGCTATTTGTTTGGATGAAAATTGTTATTTTTTTTAAATTAGCGGATTATTCTAATTAAATTCCGAGGAATCCAATGTGTTATGATAATAATTATAATTATTTTATCGATATTCGTAGGCTTTCTGGATAAAAACAATTTAAAAAATAATTATTATGTAATTTCTGCCTTTATTTTAATTTCAATGTACTTATGTTTTATATCGTTGAAAAGAGAAAAAAAATCTCTAGTAAGACGGGTCATAGCCAACTATGAGCTTCATATGAAAATTTGAATATGGTTTGAATTTCTCGAAATCTGTAGGAGTTAAAAAAATTTTGAGGACTGCTGTGAATTCCTCGTTAAAACTACCTATAGAACGTGCAAATTAAAAACTTGTACTAATTCAAACAAAAAAGTTATAGATGAAAAACGAAATTATCAAAATTTACATTTTTGCATACATCTAATCACCTATGCATTTTTGTGGGAAAACAAAAACATTTCTAAATTGGCCCCCTAAAGGGGCAACTTTTGTCTAATTTAACCGACCTCGTATCTCTTACCGTTCTCGAGATCCCAATGGTGAGCACGTTAACTTGGACACCCTATATATATATATATATATATATATATATATATATATATATATATATATATATATATATATATATATATATATATATATATATATATATATATATATATATATTATAAAAACATTAATTTAAATAATTCCGAAATTAATGTTTTTAGGCAAAGGACACCTTTTATAACATAAGAAGATGCAAAAATACACACAACAGAATAATAAAATATAGGGTGTTCCATTTGAAAATGACGAGTTATAGCCATTTGAAATTGAGTAAATTTGATCCTCTGTACTGAACACCCTGTATAATAACATTTAAAAAAGTTATGTCAGAACAAAGAGTATAGTTACAGTTGTACAGAAAAAAAAAATTCATAATTACCTCTCGCCTAGAGAGGTATATTTTTACTATTAAAATAACTTCAGTACGCCTTTATAAAACAATACGTGTATTCGGCTTTTTTTAGAGAAAAAATTTAATAACTTGGCAACGCCGCGGAAAACTAAAATGAAATTTATATGTTCGTATAGGTAAATAAAATACAATTCAAAATATATAAAAGAAGATGTTTTCTAGCAGAAAACATCTACTTGAAGACAAAAAAAGGAAATAAATTTCTCATTTGTGGAGTTCGGCAGACATGTCATCTTTTGGTATTGGAGATGTTTTTATAAATTTATCTTCCTTTTCTAATTTGTGCAATATTATTTCCGTTTTCTCATGTAATTCATTTATTTCACTTAGTATAGCTGCACCTGGAAATTTGCCTATTATCATTTAAGTACAAGCATATTTTTTGCACTTTTATTTATTCAACTTTGAATACCTACTATATTTTGCTTTTTTAATATTTCATATTATAAGAATTATATTTACTTGTGTGCACGGTTTTATAATTGAACTGTCTAATATTATAATCAGTAGCTTTGTATACAATACTGATTTACCAGATTTGAACTTTTAAAAAGGTACCGTTTTTTGTATATTTATATATTTTTTAAGGTTGAAAAAATTATTTTCTTTTTTGTCGCAGAGACACAAAAAGGATATTTTTTTCATTTAGATTTATTGATGACCAATTTTCTATATTTTTAATGGCACGGGTGTTTTTGTGTCTTTTATAAATTATTTATTTTTATTCCTAATAAAATGTGCAATGTTTAGTAAACTACTTTGTTTATTGTGATTTTATTTCCGCTTTAAATCGCACTACCTCAGCAGAGCTGGGTAACCTTTGACCTGACCCAGTGCCTTCCAGGAATGACCCGACATGACACGTGATCTAGGCGCGGACGATTATTTATTTATTTGTTTATTAATTTTTTTTAATTACTGGTATAGATCCCAGTTTCAACATTTTTTAAATAACTATATGAATAGGGTACTTTACCATAGTAGTAAATTAACAATCCAGACAATTATATTGAAAGGAGACCTCAAAAATGAGTTATTGTCATGAAAAAAGTTTTCAAAAAGTTAATAGTTCTTTAAATATTATTTCACAGTAATGCATTTTCACATGTATATTCTTACTTACAGTAATAAAGAAACTACCAAATTGAATTATTTTATATTTTGTAACATTTAGAAACAGTTGATTGTACATTTTAATTCCAGCTCCATGGTTTGAAAAGATTTTCAGCTATACATCTACGTTATACAAACTTTAAAAATTATTTACAGATTTATAAAAAACAATTAAGGCTTATCAGTACTCTCAATCGTTTTCAAATAACATGAAGTTTCAATAACAAAACTTTAAAAAAAAATTTAAACTACCCTATTTCGTGAAATGTAAACAACAAAACAGTGAAGTACCTATTCAGAATTACAGCTTAATTAAATAATTTAAGAATCATAAAGTCTTATTTATAAAATTAACAGACGGCCTCACGTCAACCTAATATGCGGAGTTCGAACCCGAGTGGGGTCGTTGGTTCCTAGCTATAATAAGGGTATAATGCTATTTTATACAAAAAATTGTATTAGAACAAAAAACTAAATAAGGCTTTTATTCAAAGACATAGAATTGCATGTAGGTACTATGTTCATATTCAAATTATTTAAGAATAATGCTGGGATTCTGTTCAAATCTGTAAGTTTTACAAGTTTGTAAAACTTTAAACATTGAATAAAATCACATGAATATTTCTTGACAAATATAAAAATGTTCATATGCTTATAAATTTCATTGCGATTTTATTTAATATTTACAATTTTATAGATCTGTAGCTACTACAGATTTCAACAGAATCTTACCATAAATTATGTAGTCCCGCCACAAACTTGAATTTAACAAAGCATAGGCGTAGTAAGAATTTTTTGGACGGGGGGAGCGAGGTTGGGATCAAGGTGTAGCCGGCAGTCTTATATCAAATAGTGTAGTGCTGTTTCATTAAAAGTTAACATAATATTTTACCTTCTTTCACGTATGAAAATTAATACATATAATAAATTCTACAAAATTATAAAAAAATGTTTTATATCAGCATTTAGATATGTACGTAAGTCGTAGGCAAATAAAATATAAATCACGAAATACTTATAATAATATAAACACAGGAGTGGACAATCCATATCTTAAGCCCTGTTTGCGCGAGGATTCTTTGAAGATTATACCAAGGTTCAAGGTTCTGAATCCTAGAAAAGAAGAAGTTTCAAGATTCTAAATAAATTCATTAAATAGATTCATTGAAGATTCAATTTCGCGGCACAGGTAATTTTCACTAGAAAGAAGAAAACTTCTTCTTTTCCAGGATTTTTTGAAGATTTTCTAACAGTTCTGAATCTTGGGAAAAATAATAATCCTGTTAAACTGCGGTGCCGCTAAATTGAATTTCCAATGAGTCTTGGACAAGAATAAAACCGTGAATTTGTTTCTCAAGATTCAGACTCTTGTGGCATTTTACCCTGTGCAAGAGAGAAATGTCACTACTGGGCCCATTGTTTATCGACATAGAATGCACATAGTAGTAGAGTCACCCCCAGACCCCCCCCCCCACTGGCTACGCCTAAGTAACATAGAAATAGCAGTTACATTAATTAAATTACATGGGTAAATTTCACATTTTCATTTCATAAATAAACAATATATTAATATATTATTTTATCACAGATAAAATGGCAAAAATAGCAGAATGTTCAGAATGTTCGTGTTATTTGTCTTGCGGACCAATCCGCTTGAAAATCGAGGAAGGCGCTGTCTGGCAAAACTGATGTACTTCCCCTGTAGCTACAAGAAGTACGGCTGCGAGCATCAAACAAATTCGGAGAGGTAAAAACATATGAAGACAACTGTGAATTTAAAGAATATCGTTGTCCAGTCGTCACTGATGGGGTACGTGCCAATGATTGGGATCAGTGAAACAAGTCTTAGAATACGTAGAATTGCGTAGAATAAGGTTTTGACTCATCCTTGCGTCATGCCCCATATGTTACCTTTACATGTCAAGGGTATCTACATTACCTCAAAATACGGTTTCGTATTTGTAATTCATTCCGAAACTGTGTCACAGAAAATACACTATTGGCTCAAAATGCTGGCAAGCTACGAATACGCTATACATTTTGAATTCGAATTAAGTTAGAGACAAACAATTATTAATAAAAATCTGACGTGGCCATCACACAACCTTCCGCCATAGACTTTAAACAGAAATGTATACGTACAATCTGGTGCCCATTTAAAATATACAAATAAAAATCTAAAATATTCAAACACAGAAATTAGTATCACCTGAATCAAAAGATTCATTCACACGAAAACTCTTCTGTGTTGAAGCAATCCTCCGTTCAGTTACTACATTAAATGTAGTATTTAATAGTACATGTAGTAAATTTTAATAGCTTAGTTATGACTTATATAGCGCTAGTATGCCAACTTGTAACCCGTCTTATCTGTCAATATTTTTTATGCAGAAACAAAAATCAACCGAACATGGATTACAAGATTTCAATGTTTTATTTGATAAATTTATTTTTTAAATTTTACTGCAGTTCTTTAATGCTACCAGATAAAGACAATTTTTTTATAACGTAGATTGCAAATAACTTTTCCTCTTATTCTTATTACAAATAAATACTATATTTATCCAAATTTATAGAAATTTTGGACACTTAATCTTTTCAATCTTCAAAAAATATCACTTCCTCTGAAGATATTTGTACCAAAATCTAATGAGCTCTTCTTATTCGTATACAATTGTAAAATACCAAATATCAAAATTTTTGGGTAATTCGTATTTGAGTTATACGACAGACGGCATCGGCCCGGACCACACACATACACACACACGCACACACACACATACATACAGACATCATCGGGAAACTATCAAAAATGAGTTGTAAGGACCCTAATTCGTGCTCATCCACTAAAAACTCACTACCCGATTTTTTGCATGATTCCAATACCTTCCTTTACAGGTAAGCGGAAGGTAAAAAGAGGGTACTACCATCTTATAATTCAGATGTAGAAGAAAACATTTTAGTAACTAGTATATAGTCCTAGACAGATTAGGAATCAAATCTGGTATACTAGTTTCAAATATGCCACTAGTATGGCAACAATCACTATGGTAGTATTTTATATGATCAAATAATGTTTTGCCGCTCCTACTATACGAGTTGTATTATCCATCAGGACGTTCATAATTTTGACAACTTGTAACTGTTTCTTTTTTTTTACAAAAATACTGCAAATGTTTATTTAGTTTAGTTTCAATGTCATAATGGAAGAGCGTGGTAGGCATTTCTCACATTTATATGTACCATTAGATTAATATACAAATTCATTAATAAATCTTTGGGAAACACAATATTTATAAATATCTGATTTTGCGTGAATACTCAATAGTATTTTGTGCACCTAGGGAGGGAAGCGTGCTATTACTCCCGCGGGCGAAGCGGCGGTCCGAGCGAGGGCGCCGGCTTCGCTCAAGGGTGTAATAGCTATTACTCCCGCGGGCCAAGCGGCGGCCCGAGCGAGGGTGCCGGCTTCGCCCAAGGGAGGAATAGCCTTCCCTCCCGTGGGACACACAATATTTTACGTCACGAGGGCCTCGAAATCACCTTTCTTGCAAGCGGGAGAAAAACACTGTTTTCCTCCCTAAGGAGGAAAACAGTGTTTTCCTCCCGCCAGTACCGGGAAGAAAACAGTGTTTTCCTCCCGCTCGGGAGGACCGTACTCGCTTCCCTCCCTCCATTAGCAAGAGGAAAACACTGCTTTCCTCCCCCCGAGTGACGTAAAATAATTTTCAAATAATCTAAATTATTAAAAAGTTCTTGCAGTTACTAAAGTGTTTTCTTCTTCATCTGAACTATAAAATGGTAGTACCCTCTTTTTATTAATAATATTATGTTTTTTATTTTATTATTTATGTTTAGGGTACTCATTTCTCGACAGTATTTTGACCCAATGGTGCATTTTGCGTAACACGCAAAATACACCATTGGGTCAAAATGGCGAACTACGAATACGCTAGACATTTTCAATTCGAATTAAGAGACAAACAACACAAAAACTATTAATAAAAAATAAAATAAAAATTATTAATAAAAAGAGGGTACTACCATTTTTTTATAGTTCAGATGTAGAAGAAAACAATTTAGTAACTAGTATACTGGGACTGCAAGAAGTTTTAAATATTTTAGATGATTTGAAAATTATTTTGAGTACTCACGCCAAAATCAGATGTTTATAAATGTTGTGTTTGTCAAGGATTTATTTATGAATTTGTATATCAATCTAATGGTAGATATAAATGTGAAAAATACCTACCACGGATAGGAAATTGTGAAAGATGTATCTATAATTCGTCCTTACATTATGACATTGAAACTAGACTAAATAAACATTTGCAAGTAGGGAAAGATAGGGCATTCTGGACCAAGCCATCCAAGGTAAGTGTCATCCTGGGGTCAACTTCATTTTTTTGAATGGGAACCCCATTTTTTTATTATTGCATCGTGTTCTCCGTGCAAAAAAAACAATCTTTTGTAGATATTATTATTATGATATTATTATGAGATATTAAGCTGGAAAGATTTCAAAAAAACACATTTCGAAATTCAAATTTTTTCACTTTCCCGCGTTGATAACTCGAAATATTGGGGTGGGGGGAAAAAACGTTTCCTACAAAAGTATCTTATTTTTTGCGTAGAACACGTTGCCAAAATAAAAAAAGTGGGGTTCCCATTTAAAAAAATCAAGTTGACCCCAATATGGGCAGTATGCCCACTCTGGGCAGGAAAATAATTACATGGTTTTTCTTCCCCCTCAAATTCATCGAACTCGTATTTCGCCGATTTTTGATCCGTGCCGCGGTTCCCGAGATATTTAGGTGGAAAGTTTTCAAAAAAACACCCTTATAAAAAATGTGTCATATGCACATCGAAATTTACTCGAAAAGATAGCCTAAAAACACATATAAAAAAGTATCATAAACAAAATTATAGTACATCAGTACCGGTAACAAGAATAATACAATCTACGACTGACAATAAACAAGATAATACTAACGATGATTAACCATCTGCAAAGAAGATAAAATTAATGGATGGCGAAAAGACAAAACCATAAATACTTCACAATATTGTAAAATATGTGATGAAGAATTTGGAGACGGAGGTAAATATATGGGTCATTTGAGATCCCAAAAACATTTGCAAGCGTCAACGAGACAATTTCAACGAGATATAATGGAAATTAACACGGCGGGATAGCATAGTGGTAGAATGATAGGCTCTGGTTACAAAGGTCGTGGGTTCGAATCCCGGTCAGGTTAGGAAATTTTCACGGCCTGATTTGGATCGGTACCTACTCCCGTTACCATTCCAAGTTGGGATCTAATTAACTTGGCAACCTCTAGCTATCGGGCACCGGCTAAAGGCTGTAACAAGGGCTTGCGCCGGGTTGACTGGCAACACACATAGTAGTAAAAAACGCCGTGGCAAAGTATAAGCAAAGATAATAATATACTACGTAATCAGATTGACGCTTCTTATGGAGCGCACGGAAACTTCTGATTTAGTAAAATTTATTTTAATAGATGTCGCTAGTGTATTTGGTTGAAGCCGCGCGGACCCGAACTCTAGTATGACATCACGCATTTCTCAAGGATCGGAATCGTCCATTTAAATGGGGGAAGACTCTGTTGCTGTTACACACCATGTTCATGCTGTTCATGCTGTGTATGGCAGAAATTAGGGATAGAGGATAGAGTGATAATTTCCTGTTGAATACAAGTTCAGTAAAGAAAACAGAAAATGTATTTTTGTTGAAAAAAATTAAATAATTTATTGAACGCATGAATAAATAGTTTTCTATATATTTATAGTTGCAATAATTAAGTACAAAAGAAAATTATTAACTATTTAACTAAACAAAGAAATGTTCGAAAAAACATTAAATAATAATGAAATTATTTTAAAAATATTATTTATTTATTTTGCAAAATACGTAATTTAGGGTTTTGCTCGGGTTTTGCTTATTGGTTTTGGCTTTCTTTTTAATATAAGTTTTGCATTATAACAAATTTTTACTTTTAACAGCAAATCTAGTACAAATAATCTATGAATCTTGCATGTTTCAATCGCTTCAATCCAAAATTTAATCAGGATAGTATTGTAATCGCGAAAAATTTCGGTTTTCAGATTTTGATGGAAATATCCGTTTTGACCTTTTCTGAATCCATTATGACTAGTTTCGTCGTGACGTCTGTACGTACGGACGGACGTACGTATGTATGTCGCATAACTCAAATACGGTTAGACGTAGAAAGTTGAAATTTTGTATTTAGGACTGTTATAGCATCTAGTTGTGCACCTCCTATTTTTGGTTTCAATCTATAAACCGGAAGTAGTACTTTTTTCAAATATTTCGATAAATATTTAATTTAAGACAAATTTTTTTATTTTAAATGAAAGATTATGTGATTATTACATATAATCTGTATTTTATAAATATGTTTGTATCTGGTATCATTTAAAAATAATTAAAGTATATATTTATAATTTAGTATTTCGGTATCTTGTAGTCCATGATTGATTAACATTTGTTACTAAGTAAAATTTAAATGATTATGGCATGACAGTGACAGTAGCAGTGACAATAGTAAAATATCGTTTATATCTTCTTCTGCAGTTTAAATAAAATGACTAAAATATATTTGTGAGTATAGCAGCAGTAGTAAGTAGTACTTATATATTAATATATTTGTATAATATAATTCTAGTACATTTTAGTTATTAAGAAAAGTATGAACAGTTTAATAGACGTACAAGGAAGTCATGTGGTGTCCACGTCAGATTTTTTTTTAATGTTGTGCTAAAAATAAATAGCACCAAATTTATTCTCAAATATACCTAATACTAAATCAATTATATTTTTAAATTCTATTGAAGTCCTTTATCGTCACCATTTATATTTTTATGTTTTTGTAAGTTTTATTTAATAATAATATTTCATGTGTGTTGGTTAAATTGGATTGATTCTGTAATTTTTTTCTACAAACTTTACTACTTGGAAACTGATCTATACATTTTTTGATCAAGTAGCCGGAAAAATATGTTACAGAACATTCTTCAAGTGTTGCTTCATTTGTTGAGTTGAGATCTGGGTTTGGCGACAATGATTTGCATCATTTTCTGATTCAGATTATTGTAATAATTATTCTTTTTTTATTAAGAGGAATCCCCCTGTTCATAAAACATGGTTTTGTATTATACTGATAATTGGGTACCTAACCTATTTTTACAATCTTAATATTTTTCTGAAATAAAGCAAGTTTAAATTGATATTAATTAAATAGCAACATCCAAAATATAGCATATTTTACGATATTTTAACTGCAAAAATTATTATAAAACAAAATCCCCTTTTCGGTACAAAGTGGCAAAATACTAAATTTTGCAGTTCCGTGCAAATTTCATAAATAATACTTACACTACATTGAAGTAGAAGGTTCACATTTACTTTCTATTGTAAAATTTTAATTTAAGCCCAAATAAAATATCTACATTGAATTAAAATATCGTAAAATATGCTAAATTAATTAATAACAATTTAAAAATATATCAAAACAATAGAAAGAAGCAGTAAGAAAGCTAGGCGCGCACTTGCCATTTTCTGTCGCGCGACTATAATAATTATTACAGTCCCACAAATAGAATAACACATAGTTTTAAACTTTTAAATGGGAAAGCGCGCACATGCGACTAAATAATACCAGTGATTAAATAGATGCAACAATCCCTAATTTTCTAGCGACACGGCTGTCGCGATTTAAAATGAGTTACAAAGAAAGGCATGAATCTACGCACACGTGCTTCTGCTGCTGTTTTTAACAACAGATCTACAACATAATATGTTTCTTGAAAATCAATTTAAAAACTGACACAGTTGCATTGTTTGATCGCAAGTGCGTGTATCATAACATTATCTCGCAGCGACCGAAAATCGCAATCGCAAAAAATATTATGATTCTCGCTCTTTCGACTAAACAATTGCAACAATTTTACAACGGATTTTCATGAAACATGTTGCCTTGTTGTTGTGTATAATTTTTTTTTTAATTTGAGAAAAAATACGATTGTTAATATAGGTAACTAATTATCATATATAATATCCCAAGTGCATGTCAAATTGTCGATAATTACATGCACGAGGGATATTCGAAGGACTATTTCCCGATTAAAATTTAGCCAAACGCTGTTTCTCTCATAAAAATTAAAGCAAATTTTAATTACTTATTTTGACAGCAAGTCAGAATCACTTTGAAACGCCGTATCCAAATACGATAATTTTGCACTAGTGCAAATTATCGATAATTTGCACTAGTGCAAAATTATCGCGTAATTCTAGGTTGATTGGACGACATTCAGAAATGTCAGACTTCTGATTAGCTTAAATTTTATGAGGGAAATAGTCAGTATAATATGAAACCATGTTTTATGAACTAGTGCAAAATTATCGTGTAATTCTACGTTGATTGGACGACATTCAGAAATGTCAGACTTCTGATTGGCTTAAATTTTATAAGGGAAATAGTCAGTATAATACGAAACCATGTTTTATGCTGGGTCCACACTTGAACATTTTAGTCCGAACGAACCGAACAAGCAGTACGCGCAAGCCGAATTCGCCAAGTGTGGACGTCTCTCCGAGCCGAACCGAACGAGCCAAATGTTTTCCGTTGCTTGTCGGTAAATCGGACTTGCTCAAAGAAAACAATTGTTCGCCGAATCATTCAGTTGACGGCAGGGTTGAGTGATTTAAATCAAACTGATTTAAATCATGATTTAAATCAAGTGATTTTTTTTTTTAAAAATCATTGATTTAAATCAAGTGATTTTTTTTTCAAAAATCATTGATTCAAATCAAGATAAATTAAATTAATAATTTAAATAAAAGATTAATAATTTTTATTCCTGTATATGTATTTATTACATAAAAAATACAAAGAAATCACCAGTAAAAAAATAAAACAATTCAAAGAGCAAAAATAAAGAAGACAAATTTTTTCATTTAGTCTACTGGTACATTATTATTATTATTAATATTTACTTTGGAATATTCATAATATTTAAAAATGTAATTCAAAATACCTGTTCTAACGCACTTAAAAAAATAATTTAAAAAATCTAATTTAAATCAAAAAAATCTAATTTAAATCAAAAAAATCAGATTTAAATCAAAAAAATCTGATTTAAATCAAAAAAATCGATTTTTTTGATTTTTTTTAAAAAATCAAGATTTTTATCCACCCTGGTTGACGGGAATTCGCACCGTTCGTGCTGATCGCCTTGATCGCAGCATTCGTTGTATAAACATAGACAGCTGTATTGTGTGTATTTGAAGGTTATTATAAATTATTGTGTGTTGAAAATGAAATGGGACAGGGAAAAGTGTAATTAATAGACATTTATGAGCAACACCATGTCTTATGGAACCCTAAGTATGGGTTTTATTACAATAAGTTAAAAGAAACATGACGCTTGGATGAGAATAGGTGAAATAATAAAGTGTCCTATTACCCATTTCTGGATATATAAATAAAATGCTGACCCAAAAAAATGCTGAACTTGTGTATTCTTAGTTAAATTTGTGGTCAGTGTAGGTCAGCTTAAATTTTTAGCGGTTAGCTAAATTGAATTACTTGGTTTATATATAAAACACTTTAAATTTTTATAATTATGCCAAATATCAGAATATTCATAGAAAATAAACATGTTCTGCAATGGTCAGCATGTCATTTAAAGTTTTTAGCAGTCAGCAAAATTAAATTACCTGGCATACATATAAAACGCCTTATATTTACGCCAGAAGTCACAAATTTAACGAAGAATACACAAGGTCAGCAATGGTGAGCATTTTATTCTTACCCCATATTTCTTCGCCTTTTCTTATTTTTTTTCTAGCTTACAAATAATTTAAAAAACACCAAATGCTACCGTCAAATTGACGTTCACTGCGAATGCTTCAAGCATGTTGGAAAACCAATAATTCGGCGAATCTGCCGAACGCAACGAGCTTTTGTTCAGAGTATTCTGCTCTGCGCGTTCAGTTCGTTCGGACTAAAATGTTCAAGTGTGGACCCAGCATTATGAACAACTGGAAATTCATCTTAAGCGTTATTATTAGTATTGCAAAATGTTTTGTTTCCAGTTCTAAAAAAAAATAGACGCTTCTAGTAACCCTTGGGGGGAAACGGTATCATAAGCGCAAGTATTACATTGTTGCAAAATTCTTACAAGCACTAAAATTCGATGTTTTTATAGAATGTCATTAATTTATTTTCGATTTTATTATTGAAATACATAGTAGTGTATCTAGTTCAAGTTCAGTAATTAGCTTCTTCCGCAATTCTGACAACTCACAATGAGTTCGGTAAAAAGCTAATTCTATATCTAGTTAAAATCATAAAATTGAAAAATAAATTTATCTGAATTTACAATCTATTTTTGCAAACGTTCTTTATCGTTTATTAGAAATCGATACATTTTTAATTTAGAATTATGCTGATTTTTTCCACAATTAATATATTGGCACACGCTGCCTGGCGTAATTAATTGTATTATTGTATAAATATAAGAAACATTAATAGAGAATTTGAATAGGTAATAATAATTATAAATTTCAAATTACTACGAATGTATTATTTCCAGTAAGAATAAGGCAAGTATTAAGAAATCGGGAATGAAGTAGACTACGATTACAGAGCCATCTTCTGGACGCCGGTAAACTACGATGAAGTATGCCAGCAGTGCTGGTCTCTGGTGGACGCCGGATATCTATGCTAACCTGAATTTGTACAGGCAATGCCAATCTGATTACGTAGTATATTATTATCTTTGGTATAAGTAAACAATTAATACTGTGTGTGTGCCATCAAGTCACCCTAGGGATACAAACCCGTGAGGTTCAAATCCCGAAATTCTAATACAATACAATACAATAATGGAAATTAACACCAGTTTCAAGAATATAATTGCAAGCTACTCGATAAAAGGATCAGGAATTGACATTACTAATTTTTTATTAAGTTTAAAAGAACCAGTTGAAAGCATAGTTCATAATATTATAAAATCTCATGGTTCAGGTATTAGATTTAATATTGAACTATTTAGCTATTATGTTAACGAGAAAAATCCCACCGGCGATTTAAAATCATTTAATACAAAATATCAAGAATTATCACTTAGCATGAATCATTTTAATGAAATTTACGATAATATGTGCTCTACAATAAAAAATAAATGCGGGGAATTCCAAGAGCGGGATTCAGGGTGAACACTAAAGAAAATATCACATTTAGAAATTAATATAAACAAATACAAGCCAATTCGGGGGTCATCATATATCGAACTTCCAAAGCAAATTAAAGACAAACATGCTTGTGTAAACATAAAAGACGAAAGTAATCATTGCTTCCTCTGGTCTGTTACTAGTGCACTATATCCTATAGATAAACATTCTGATCGTATTACATCATATCCTCATTTCAATAAAGTTTTAATTTATGATACTATAAACTTTCCTATGAAATTGAACAATATTCCGAAATTTGAGCAATTAAATAATGTAAGTATAAACGTATACGGGTTAGAGCTTAGTTATAAATCTAAAAAATATGACGTAGTGGATCCGATTTACCGTACAAGAAAAACATATAAATTTATTGTATATTGAAAAGGGTATTAAAGGTCATTATGTGTGGATAAAAGATTTATCACGACTTGTACGGAGTCAGATATCCGCACATCACGGCAAAAATTTGTTGTGCGATGGGTGTTTAACATTTTTTAGTACACGAACCACTTTTGAGCAGCATCAGTTAAATGATTGCAATAAAGTCTATACTATAATGTCGACAGAAGATATGGTGTTAGATAAAAATGGCGATAGCGTACCTGGAAACATATTAAAATTTCAAAATTATGAGCGAAAAATGCGTGTACCATTCGTAGTATATGCAGATTTTGAATCGATACTACAGCCGGTTGATACATGTGCACCAGATCCTAATTCAAGTTATACAAATAAAACACACATACATATTCCCTACAGTTTTGCTTATAACATTAAATGTTCATTTAATATTGAACTATTTAGCTATTATGTTAACGAGAAAAATCCCACCGGCGATTTAAAATCATTTAATACAAAATATCAAGAATTATCACTTAGCATGAATCATTTTAATGAAATTTACGATAATATGTGCTCTACAATAAAAAATAAATGCGGGGAATTCCAAGAGCGGGATTCAGGGTGAACACTAAAGAAAATATCACATTTAGAAATTAATATAAACAAATACAAGCCAATTCGGGGGTCATCATATATCGAACTTCCAAAGCAAATTAAAGACAAACATGCTTGTGTAAACATAAAAGACGAAAGTAATTTTTTAGTACACGAACCACTTTTGAGCAGCATCAGGTAAATGATTGCAATAAAGTCTATACTATAATGTCGACAGAAGATATGGTGTTAGATAAAAATGGCGATAGCGTACCTGGAAACATATTAAAATTTCAAAATTATGAGCGAAAAATGCGTGTACCATTCGTAGTATATGCAGATTTTGAATCGATACTACAGCCGGTTGATACATGTGCACCAGATCCTAATTCAAGTTATACAAATAAAACACACATACATATTCCCTACAGTTTTGCTTATAACATTAAATGTTCATTTGACGAGTCACTATCTAAATTGTCCAAAAGTATTTTGTGAGAGACTATGCGGACGTTAAAGAAATTTATAATAAACATTTAAGTGTTGTACTTCCAATGGATAAATTAACTTCCAGTGAACAATATTTATTTGATACGGCTACAGAATGTCATATATGTAACAAACCACTACAAGCGGTAGACAAAGTTGTCGATCATGATCATCTCATGGGAACATTTAATGCGGCAGCGCACTCTAAGTGCAACTTAAATTATAAAATACTTAAAATGATTCCCATATTTTTTCACAATTTGTCAAATTATGATTCTCATCTATTTATAAAAGAGTTTGGATGTGATGGAGAAAAATTGATATAATTCCGGAAAATAAGGAGAAATATATATCTTTTACAAAAAATTTATGTGTGGGAGAGTATGAGAATAAAAAATCAGTGCAAAATAAGATTTATATAAAATTAAGATTTCTAGATTCACTACGATTTATGACTAGCTCTTTGGAAAAGCTCGCAAAAAATTTGACAGATGAGCAGTGTGTAGAAGTTAGAAAATTTTTCCCTGCCGATGAACATTTTAAATTGTTACGAAGAAAGGGTATCTTCCCATATAAATATATGGATTCATTTAAGAGACTAAATAAAACTATACTCCCCGTAAAAAATATTTTAATGATAGCTTAAACAACTATAATATATCAGAAAAAGATTATACACACGCGCAAACTGTGTGGAATACATTTAAAATTAAAACATTGGGTGAATATTCTGATCTTAATTGTAAAACGGATGTATTACTTCTTACCGACGTATTTGAACAATTCAGAAATGTATGTATGAAAACTTACCAACTCGACCCTGCTCACTACTATACGGCTCCCAGTCTTAGCTGGGATGCTATGTTAAAAATGACTGGTATTGAGTTGGAACTTTTCACTGATATAGATATGCATCATTTTGTTCAAAAGGGTATTAGAGGAGGAATTTGTCAAGTCTCACTGAGATACGCAAAAGCTAATAATAAATACATGTCAGAGTACAACTCAAATAATCCCAGCACATATTTGACGTACTGGGATGCAAATAATTTGTATGGGTGGGCGTTATCACAATCTATGCCTTTTGGCGGGTTTAGATGGTTAAGCGAAGATGAAATTTTAAATTTTAACCCTTCTAACATAAACGACAATTCACCTATTGACTATTTTATTGAAGCTGATATAGAGTATCCGGAATCGTTACATTACCCGCATAATGATTTACCATTTTTAGCAGAAACTATGATACCTCCAAAATTAAAATTCAAAAATACTAAACTAATTCCAAATTTAAATCATAAGACCAAATACGTTATTAATTACAAAAATTTAAAGCAAGCATTAAAACACGGACTCAAAATTTAAAAAAATTATAGAGTAATTGAATTTAAACAAGCAACTTGGCTAAAGCAATATATTGATCTCAATACGACATTGAGACAAGCTGCAAAAAATGATTTTGAGAAAGACTTTTTTAAGTTAATGAACAACAGCGTATTTGGGAAAACAATGGAGAACATAGATAAGCGGGTTGACATAAAACTGGTAAATCATTGGGATAATATAGGTCGCAGAGCTGGCGCAGAAACTCTACTCTCGAGACCGAATATGAAAAGTGTTTCAATGTTCGATGAAAACTTGTGTGCAATTCAATTCGAAAAATTAAAAGTTGTATAATATAATAAACCTATATATGTTGGTTTCGCAGTTTTGGATCTATCTAAATTACTAATGTATGAATTTTACTATGATTTTCTAAAGCCGAAATATGGTGACCGAGTTGCTTTATGCTACTGTGATACTGATAGTTTTATACTTTTAATCGAGACGAGTGACATTTATGAGGATATTAAAGCAGATATTCATAAATTTGATACTACGAATTTTGATTGTGATAATGCTTACAACATACCACTAAATAATAAGGCCATTTTAGGACTTATGAAAGATGAACTGGGTGGTAAATTAATGCGTGAATTTATTGCATTACGTCCTAAAATGTATGCTTATTGTACGGAACAGGACCAGCAAATTTGGAAAAAGAAGGCTAAGGGTGTAAAAAGGTGTGTAGTGGATAAAAATTTGACTGGAGAACAGTACAAACAGTGTATACAAAGTAATGAAATAATCTATCGAAAACAGTAAATTTTTAGAAGCTACAAACACTCCATTTATACCATTGAACAAAATAAAATAGCTCTTAGCTGTAATGATGATAAAAGATTTATTTGCTCTGACGGTTCTTGTACTCTGGCTTGGGGGCATATACTAATCCCATGAAAAAAAAATAAATAAATGTATATATAAATATAAAGTACTTGTGTTTTATATCATTGAAAATAGAAAAAAATTCTATTAAGACGGGTCATAGCCAACTATGAGCTACATATGAAAATTTGAATTTGGTTTGAATTTTTCAAAATCTATATGAGATTTAAAAAAATTTAAGGACTATTGTGAATTCTTCGTTAAAAACTGTCTCTAGAACGTGCAAATTAAAAAACTTGTACTAATTCAAACAAAAAAGTTATAGGTGAAAAAAAAACGAAATTGGGAGAATTTACATTTTTGCGTATATGTAGTCACCTATGTATTTTTTTGTAAACAAAAAAAAATTTCTAAATTGGCCCCCTAAAGGGGAAACTTCATATCTCTTATGTATATAAATGGTTATTATTTATATTAGTAGGTATTGTAGTAATAGTAGTAGGGTTGAATTTTTATATAAATTTAGCATATTAGTGTATAACTAGCGTCAGGCCCCGCTACGCGGGCCTCGGCTAGGTGGCGCTGCCGCGCGACAAAGGGGATTCGCCCGCTTCGTGGGCTCAAGCACCGCGGACCTTGAATGTGGGACAATTCGGCACTTCGTGCCTCAATTATAACGATTTTAACATTCAGACTCTACTGCTGCGCGCGACAAGGGGGATTCGCCCGCTTCGCGGGCTCAAGCTCCGCGGACCCTGAATGTGGGACAATTTGGCACTTCGTGCCTCAATTATAACGATTTTAACATTCAGACTCTACTGCTGCGCGCGACAAAGGAAATTCGCCCGCTTCGCGGGCTTAAGCTCCGCGGACCCTGAATGTGGGACAATTTGGTACTTCGTTCCTCAATTATAACGATTTTAACATTCAGACTCTATCGCTGTGCGCGACAAGGGGGATTCGCCCGCTTCGCGGGCTTAAGCTTCGCGGACCCTGAATGTGGGACAATTTGGCACTTCGTGCCTCAATTATAACGATTTTAACATTCAGACTCTACCGCTGCGCGCGACAAAGAAAATTCGCCCGCTTCGCGGGCTTAAGCTCCGCGGACCCTGAATGTGGGACAATTTGGCACTTCGTGCCTCAATTATAACGATTTTAACATTCAGACTCTACCGCTGTGCGCGACAAGGGGGATTCGACCGCTTCGCGGGCTTAAGCTCCGCGGACCCTGAATGTGGGACAATTTGAAACTTCGTGCCTCAATTATAACAATTTTAACATTTATACTTAGAGAAAAATTGTATGATGAAATTATAATTATTTACTTACAACTTCAAATTATTCATCTTTCTTCTTGAATATAAATTTTAGTTAAGGCATTAAATTTTTAGAATAGAATAGCGTCAGGACCCGCTGTCGCGGGATACAGGGGATCGCTCCGCTTCGCGGGGCTCAAGCTCCACGGATCCTGAATGTGCCTCACATAAGTCTACTTTTGCATTTAGACTTACCATTTGAATAAGAAAATTTAATATTTACATTGTACCTATCTTGGTAAACTTCGAATTCGATTAAACCAAATGCAGATCGTCAGCCACCAATTTAAATTATTTTATTAATTAGCCCTTATATAGCCATTTAATTTTAGGTATGAAATTCGATATGACACTACAGGGTGTTCATTTTAAGTGGCGCACCATTGCTAACTCGAGAACCATAAGAGTTTCGAAGTTGGTTAAATTAGCAAACAATTTCTATTTTATATGACTACTGTAATGAACGAAACAAATTTTTTTTTGGAGCAGTGGTTCTCAAACTACGGGGTGCAACTTTCTTATTTCAAATAGGGACCTATTTTTGTATTTACTTATTCGATTCAGTATTTTTTTCTGAATTCAACGAGATATTAGTTTAATACCCTTGCATAATAAAAACATAAGAAAAACGATATTGAAAATTATGATAATTTAATTAAAATCTGATTGTTAGTTAGTGTTATGGAAGAAAACAATTGAATATTTTGTTTCATATTAATTGTTAGTGAAAAAGATTCTAGTATACTACACTGATCAGACCAAATAAGGTCGAAACACGTGTCCGTAGTTACCGCCACCTTACACCCTACTGAGTACTTAGTGCCCTGAACTCAAACACACAGTAGCGGTCCTGATCTCCTGATTAAAATCAAAGAATATTTTTCATTATCAAATAACAATTAATATGAAACAAAAATTCAATTGTTTTCTTTCATAGCACTCTTGTAACAATCAGATTTTAATTAAATTATCATAATTTTCAATAGCGTTTTTCTCATGTTTTTGTTATACCAGGGTATGAAACTAATTTCTCGTTGAATTCAGAAAAAAATACTGAATCGAATAAACGAATAAAAAAATAGGTACCCATTTGAAATAAGAAAGTTGCACCCCGTAGTTTGAGAACCACTGGTCTAAATTTTTTTTTGTTTCGTTCATTAAAGTAGTCATGTAAAATAGAAATTGTTTGCTAATTTAACCAACTTCGTAGCTCTTATACTTCTCGAGATAGCAATGGTGCGCCACTTAAAATGAACACCCTGTATAATATTTTCGAAAAAAATGTCGATGTTCGATCTCCATTTTTAACAATTTTATAAAGTAGTTATCATCTAGCCCTTTAGTTTAAAAAAATATATCAAACTCGATGGATTTGTGATACATTCCGAGGAAACTATAAAATCGGAAAATGCTAATATAAAATGTTTATAATTTTCACTGTAATATAAGTACTAAATTTTCTGACGTCTTTTGATATGATTATTGGAATATACCAAGTAGGTAGTCATAGTAGTGTTTTAAAAAGAAAGTAACAAAATTTTGTAAAAACTAAAAAAAATGCTTTTTGTCCTACTAAAAACAAAAGCCAAATTGTCAAAAGTCATTTTAATGCATACTGTAGATTTTTGTCCTTATTAAGACCTTTAATTTGATATCAATCGCGATATAATTTTAAAAATATTCAGAAAAACAAATGCCGCTCACCGACTGCAATTTTTACTTATTAAACAGCCATAATTTTGGGCAACATTAGACGAAAAGTTTGATACCAATCATGATTTATGTTAAGTTTTTATTGAAAAACATATGCCGATCATAGAAGCGATATTTTGTACCCCTTGGTGCTAATTATAATACCATACATATTTTTGTAAAAACAGATTTGATGCTTGATACAAGTGCAATAACATCTCTAGTCCGCGTCGCGTCCCGTGCTTGTGCAGTTGTTAATTAGTGTGCGTATCTAGGATAAAGATTCCAGTGGGGCGGCTTGGGCAGGACAAACTCAAATTATTCAACCCAAACTCAAGTACAATAAATAAAAATCCCGATTATCGGACGCCATTTTTAGCACGTTTGTTAAATTTGTATATTAATTTGACATTTAAAACTTTCAGTAAAATACTGAGAAATAGTACCTATTATCCATGGATATTGGATATAGATACCTAATTTTAATTGAGCATTTACACTTGGGTTAAAATATAATACTATAAATACTACAGTAATAAATAACAACATGATACAACTTCACAGTGCATTGTTAAATTGAATAAAAATTTTCCAAAAATATATTTCAAATATATACAAAACAATGTAAACATAATGCGTGCTCCATCTTTAAATACTCAATAAAATTTTCAAAATACTTCTACCTTATCAAATATAAAAGATAAATCCAAATAAAATTTCAAATTGGAAACGTCAAATCTGACAGTAGACAAAAAAAATCATTTTTATCAAAAAGAAAACAAAACTTCCATGGCATGCTCCCATTTGCGTTCCGTGCATTTTTCAGTTTTTTCTTAATAACTTTCTTAATATAGCCAATATTGGGTTGAAACATGCATAGAAATATAGTCAAATTCATCCTATACCTATATGTCAAATGAAAAAAACAATCGAATAAAGTATAATGCCCGTATCCAAGGAGTCAAAAGAAACACTGTTTTTCAACTCCCCTGCGACTACCACGCCATCTACAATATTCATATACCCAAAAGGCACTACTTCACATGAACCTCTATCAAATAAAAAAAAGTTCATAAAAATCGGTTCACCCGTTTAGGCAGTAGGCGAGTCTGAAAACGGTTGCTAAGCTGCTGAAAATGATCTCAAGCCTTTTAGTATATAAGACTAGCGTCAGGCCCCGCTACGCTGGTCTTGCGCTAGGTCCGTGCTACCGCACGGACTGTGTTTATATATGGCCTCACACTCGCTTCGCTCGCGAGTAACATAACGAATTAATTTCGGGCCTCAAATGAATTAAATTTTACATTTAGATTTAAATCTTGTATTTAAAAAATGTTACTTAGACATATGCGTTATATTGTTAATTAAATTATTGTTTATTTAATATTGTTGCAAAATCCGATAGTGGATATGGAATGTTAAAGAAACTATTAATTCGTGTTAAGTATGTATTTATTATAGCACATAATAATTAAGAACTTAATATTTAATTTTAAATTATGTTTAAAGGCATTATTTGGTTGTAGTAGAAATAAGGGAATTTAGAATTTGTATTATGGCAAAAAATAAACCAATGTCATTGGTCATTCATAAATAATTTCAAAAAATAATTAATATAACGGCTACCGACATGGCAATAGACCATTTCATAAATAATTGCGACCTCTAGGGGATTAGATTTTAAACACTAAGATTCTTGGCGCGATTTTTCAAAAAAATATACCGTCACCGCCAACTTTACCAGGCAGTGGATGTCGCAGGTGGTGCGTGGTTTGCGCAATAGTTCAGATTGAGAGTATGCGTATCGTACTTTGATTGATATTGACTTTGTTGTAAATTCAAACATAATTTACTTCATAATCACTAAGGTATACTAGATTTTCACTTATAACCTTTTTGTATGTTTCACGCATATGGTCTAATGTATTTATACCCAATTTGTCATTCAATTATTATTATTTGTTATTTAATGTAATTTTCATGTATGTACATTACAATTTTTTTTTTATAAAGGTTAAGTGTAACATCAGCTTAAGGATATTCACTCGCCATATCAAAAATACAGAGAATTGAATGAAAATTGAGAATATCGTTCTTTATGATGAAAAAATGAACTACTAATTTTTTCAGATTTTTTTACCGTTTAGATATAGAGAAAATAAATTTAAAAAATCGAGTTTATAGCATAGGATTAAATAGAACATCGCATAAATGACTCATGAAGTTAATCAAAAAATACAGATAAAAATCTGAAAATTTGCACATAGTAACTACAAAACCTTATCTATGTCATAAGATTTTTTAAATCGAGCTTTGCCATATTGATGAAGAGTATTTAGCTATTAATTAACACTCTAAACTGAACTCGGTGACAGTAAAGACGTCATGATGTATAAACGTGGCAACATTGGTTGACAGTTTTTATATTGGCAAATATTATAATGAAAAATGTCAACGGTTCTAATTAATTATTAAGTTATTTAGTATTATTATTTTATAAATGAATTAAATAAAAATTAATGTTTTTCAATTTCGAATTTATAAATGAGAAAAATGTTAAAATATATAAGTTGACAGGTTAGGTGCCACCCAGGCAACCAACTGTGTGGAGCGAAAACTTGTTCTACGTTTTACATTGTTGCCGTTGTTTGCACCATTATCTCAGTATATTTATATTGCAAACTTAATTGCACATAAATTTAAATAACAATTTCACGTAATCAGTTATGACATTAGATAATGAATTAACATAAAAAATTCAAATAAATATTTATTTAAAGACATTTTTTTCGAATAAAATTTCACATTTAAAAGTTGTCACTCTGCAGTCCTTTACATTGAGATCATAGAGCAATATTCCCCTTACTCCGCACCACCCGAGTGAATATCCTTAATGCTGAATTTTGCCAATAAAATGGATTATTGAATCGTAGATGTCTGAAGTTTGATATCTTTGTTACAAAATGTTTGCATTTTCGGTACGAATTAGTAACATGTCAAAGAATGATTTTTACCCTTATTTTTAAGCTTCGAGTATGTGGAAGAATTCGGCACTTCGTGCTTTACACAAAAATTCAATTTTAGTTTTCATTTGGCAATTTAATGAGAATATTAAATATATATACAATTAATTTTTATTATTTCAACATTATTTAGTTCTTAAAACATACAATGTGGGAATATTTAACGAAAATTAATCAAAAAAAAAGATAGGTAAATGATTTATAAAAAAAATATATTATAATTAATCTGACTTGGTAGACATTTAACATTGAATGAAAATATTTAATATTGTACTTCTGTATCTTGTGTTTTGGTTGGAAGTATACATTGAATTTTTTGTAGGATTTTCAATACAATGAGTTCACTGTTTCCACATGTAGATACCATTAATTTTTGTATCCTTATAGTAATATTTTTCAGAATGAAGCATCGCTGATCATCTTTTATAGCGTAAGCATATAGTTTCCATAAATTCATGCTTTTCCTATGAATTAAACCATTACATGTTGTATCGAAAAATGTAATTGTACAATAAATATACTTATCAATGTAGGTTTATGTTCACCAAGTCACTTACTAATTATTACGTGTATTTATAATTTTAAAAAGTATGATTAAATTTCGTTAATATATTTAACATAATAATTTATAAAAGAAAACAAAATATGTTAATACATAAACTCATAGGGATAATATAAATTGTAATTAATATTTATTGAAACAATAAACTGCCATTTCGTTCTAATTATTTATAATAAAATTATCCGTTTGAGTTTATCTTTACATTAGTGAAACATCAATAACAGAAAAATCATTTGAATTTTTAAACATTTTTGTCAATGTTGGTAAAAAAGATTATATTTTACCAACAGAAAAAAGAAACAGGAAAATAAGGAGAAAAAAGCCGTGTAGTTCTTTGGCACTAAATTATTGTTGGACGTTTCGACGTTTGAATTTTCACTAGGTACAAGAAGATTAATACTTTTCATGTACTAATTATAATATGTATGTAGAAATTTACAAATTTTCACCATTTTGTTATCTGTATACAAAAAAGAAAACTATAGTTTCAAATGTAACAAAATTTTTCAAAAATTTAGCGAAATTTTATACCTTTATGTTATAAATAATAGGTGATATTATGAAGTAAATTGCCATCCAATTTCCTGATTAAAAAATAAGACATATTATTTGTAGTAAGTACCAGTTTCTATAAAAATATATTTAAATATTAAAATACGCAAGTAATACAATAATTACTGATATACCTACTTCAAGTTCCATACAATAATTCGGATTATTTTCATTCTTGTTCCTTTGTTTATTAAAACAAAATATTTGTTCACTGTTCCTATACATTTTTTATTTGAGCATTTTATGAAATATATTCAACAAAGGAAAGAAGGAAACCATTTTTTCAAATAACAAATAATTTGTAAAATTGTGTGTCAAAGCTTGAATGTAGAAGAGTTCGAAAAATATTATATATACGAGTATTATCCATAAATTTCTCGTAAAACATGAAATCTTTATTTCCAGTTTACGTATTTCCATTCTTAGTATGATACCTATATATAAAAATGAAATATTAAAAAATAATACAAATACAAGCTGGTTACTTATACCAACTTTTCTTCTTGTGAGTTGTAAATGTTTCTCATTTGCTGGATGTGGTTTGATATTTAATTTGAAGCAGAGAACTATTCGTAATATTATGAAATTTCACGTTTTTAACAGAGACTTATCTGTAGAAAAGAAATAAAATAAAATAGTATTAATAAACAAATTTAAGCAAACAATTACTGGTTATTTACCAATTTTTGAATAATAGGTGGTGTCTAATTTCAGTAGATTTTTAGTTAATTTGACTTTTTTTAAATTTGTTATATGCTTTGGAAAATGATATTGCTACTAATTTGGATTAATTTATATTTTTGATTATTTATAAATAAAATGTTAAAAAAAATCTTTTTTCAAAATCGGCATGAAAATCGTCATTTCCAGACTAATTTGCGGCATGAACGTAAGAATTTTATTTTCATGCCTAGTCATTTTTACTTTCAACTTTGTTTACTTGTCATGACAACTTTTTCTAAAATTTGTGACAGCTCTGATGATTTGTCACAGCTCTGATGATTTATGCAAACCTATTTTTTTTTATAATTTTAAGCTTAATTGCCGATTTAAAAAAAATAGAATACATCACGCGTCATAAAAATGTCTTTGCTTGACTCGGAGGCTTTGAAGAAATGCTCGGACGCTGCGCATCCTCGCATTCTTCAAACGCCTCCTCGTCTGCAATGAAACATTTTCATGACTTGTAATGTAATATACTATTGTCACCTTTGTCTAAGAAAGAAAGAAACTATAGTAGTCATGAATTATTAATTAGAGAAATTAGATTGAAGAATCTTAAGTTTATTTTTTTAGAATTTCTTTAAAAATCAAAATTAATAGTACCAGTACAGCCGGCGGAATCTCAGGTAGCCTTTGCTGAAACACAGTTTGTAGTTCCCCTCGGCAAATATAGATGGCATTCTTTCATAAATTATCGGTAAAAAAGAGAATTATTTTATCAAAAGTGCGAAATAATTGTAAAGTAGGCGTTATAAATTTTGTTCATGTTACATTTTTAATTTTGACATTTTCTTAGTGCAAGTATTTCCTTCACTTGATAACACATTTTGACTACAAATGATACTGTAAGTAATTATTTATTATAAATAACAAAACTGCATATTAACATTTCGTTATTAAATTATAGAATTATTCATATGGATACGATTTACGAAAATATATGAATAAAATAAGAATACGAGATTGAGAAACTTACAACTCGGAAGAAAATTCATAATATATCAGCCTTCGCTACGACTGTGTAAATATCTTAAAATTTTATGTTATTAATTTAAAAATTATCCCGAACGACATTTGGTAAATATACTTTTTTATTATATTTACTTACTTTACATTTGTGTGTCTTATTGTGTGTTATATTTCGAAAGTGCCATGTAGATTATGATTATTTGTTTACTAATAAAACGTTTTTAAAGGTATTATATGTATTACTTATTTTTTTGAGAACTACAATAATTTTACAAGTAAAAAATATGAAAACAAATCCAAGCCAGCTATGCCCACGTCAGATTTAGTTCTCCTCGGCAAATATAGGAGCGCTACGAACTGTGTTTCAAGCAAAAGCATCTAGATTCCTATCTTTAGCTTCTTTATCGATGTACCAGTATTAGTGAAAATAAAATTGGAGAAAATGTTTTTTTTTTAACAGAATTATAGTAAACAAGGTGACAAATGGATTTGTGCAACAATCATACTACATTCATACCAAAGCAATTTTGAGTTTTATTTGCGTTGCTATTATGATAACAAACTTGGACGCAAGACGCTTTTCATAAATAAATGGTGTTATAGTAATAATATTTAGTTATATTAATTAAATTATGGTGGTAGTAAACATTGTTATATTATTTGTAATTAATTTTTATTTTAATGTTTTTAGGAGAATGTCATGTTTTTATTTTATTTATTATAAACTGTTTTTTTAAAATAAATTATATTATTTTCTTTGTTCAAAATATCACAAATTGTAAAACCATTGTCTCAATTGTCTTACAAACGTATTAATACCAAGTAGGTACACCGAAAAACCCAAAATACCGCTGGTATATCGATCTTAAATTTACACATATCAAAGTCTTTGCAAGCCTGCTACTGTGAAATGTGAAAACTGCATTTTGGACTGTTTATAAATAAAGTAGGTATTGTTATATATTAAGCACTATTGAATGTAGCAAAAGTAGGTGGTAGTGTAGATACATTGCAAAAGTAAATATTTTACATTTATCAAATTAAAAAAGAAAATAGAAAAATGAAAAAAAAAAAACAAGTCCGGGGTCTAAAAGTTGTAAGTAGTACGGCAAAGACTTTGATACATATAAATTAAGACCGAACCAGCAGTACTCAGGATTTTCCGATGTACCTTGTTGGTTACGTCTTATAAGGAAAATTATGCCAATATACTACAATTCACTTTTAGACACAGTATCACATTCACAGGAGGTCTATGTATAAACGTCTTGTTTTACGTCTTCAGGGGACAATTTTTATTCTGTTGTTGCTTTTTTACATTTATGCTTTTTTATAATTATATTTAAATTTTTTCTTTGTAAAATTCTTTTTTTATACAATTAAATTTCGAATAGTACATTATTTATTAGATTAATGCAAAATTATATATACAAAGTATTTCTTTTTTGAGTTTATTTATATTTATTATTGTTGTTTAAAAATTTACTCAAAACTAATAAATAAAATATTTTATAAATACACCATATATATTTATTTATTAAATGTTATAATGTTAAATGTACACCGAAAAACCCCGAAATACCGCTGGTATATCGATCTTAAATTTACACATACCAAAGTCTTTGCAAGCCTGTTACTGTGAAATGTGAATACTGCATTTTGGACTGTTTATGAATAAAGTAGATATTATAAAGAGAAAATGAAAAAATTGCAAATGTATGTCATAATTACTAATGGGCAATTTTGACATGCCCATTTTTGAGTGTAGCACAAGTAGGTAGGTTACTGTAGATATATATATATATATATATATATATATATATATATATATATATATATATATATATATATATATATATATATATATATATATATATAGTCGGTGGTAACCCTTTTACCGTTAAGTGTAGGGTTTTCTTGTCTTTATTCGCACACAAACTTTTTCCACTGTAATCTGTCTCTTGCGCACATTTTTGCTTCTTGTATTGTCATTTCTTTTTTCAATAGTAGTTTTCTTACAATTCCATCCCAGTCTTCTCTTGGTCTACCTCGTCCTCTTCTCTCTCTTATTTTGGCTGTCCATATCTTCTTTACGGGTCTGTTGTCGTTCATCCTTATCAGGTGTCCCCACCAGCTGAGTTGTCTTTCCTCTATAAACTGTAGTATCGGTTTTGTTTCTAATTCTTTCCTAATATCTTCGTTTCTTATTTTGTCTATCATTGTCACACCTTTAACACTTCTCAGGTATTTCATTTCCAAAGCTTGGAGTTTACTCTTCATTCTTCTGGACATAACCCAAGTTTCGCAGCCATAGGTTAATATCGCACGATATATTGTGTTAAACACTGTAATTTTTTTTTCTGCGATATTTCTTTTTTGCCTATGAGACTGTTTTTCAGCATGTAGAATATTTTTGCTGTCTTGTCTATTCTTCTGTTTATATCTTCATCTTGGACTCCGGTACTGTTAATTAACACTCCTAGATATTCAAATTTCGACACTTGTTCAATTCTGTCATGTTCTATTTTTATGTTCATAGTTTCGTACTCATTTGATATAGCCATTACTTTTGTTTTATTCACGTTTACTTTCATATCAAATTCTTTTAGTGTTTTGTTCCAAACATTTATGTTGTGTTGGAGATTCGTTTCGCTACTTGCTAGAAGTACTACGTCATCAGCAAATGCACATTCTCCAATTTCTATCCGTTGTAGGCATCTATATCCTATTCCTAGTTTCTTTATTTCTGGCTTACATTTTTGATGATGTCATCCATGAATATTGTGAAGAGAACTGGACTCATAACTCCACCTTGTCGTAGTCCTCCTGTAGTTTCAAATACTTCCGATGTTCTGTTCTTGCTGATAACATAATTTAGATTTTTCTTGTATAAGCCTTTGATTGCATTAATTAATCTTTTGTTCACTTTTCTTTCAGCTAAGCTGTCCCATATCTTCTGTCTCTGTACTTTGTCGAACGCCTTCTCTAAATCAATAAATGCCATAAATCTTTGTTGTTGCTTACTGTGGTCTTTTGTATTATTTGTTTAATCGTAAATATATGGTCTTGTATACTTCTTCCCTTTCTAAATCCACTCTGAGCTTCCTCAAGCGTAGGTTCTATTATTTGTCTCAATCTTCTTTCCAATATTCCCTCATATGCTTTCAGTGCAGTGCTTAGTAGTGAAATTCCTCTGTAGTTGTTGCAATCTTTAACATCTCCTTTCTTATGTACTGGTGTAATGACAGCTATTTCCCAATCTTTCGGTAATTTTCCTTGCTTCCAGGCTTCATTAAATATATCTAATAGTAGTACAGTTCCTTCTCTTCCCATATATTTAAGCATTTCTCCGGTTATTCTATCATGGCCTGCCGCTTTTCCATTTTTTATCATATTTAGAGCTTCTAACATTTCTTCTATAGTTATTTCCATTATCTCGTCTTCGTCTTTCTTTGTTTCTTCTATCGTTTCTATTTCCGTATCTGCCTTTTCTGCTGTTACGTTTAGTAGTTCTTGAAAATATTCCCTCCATCGCTTCATTACTTCGTTTTCTTCCGTAAGAGGGTTCCCTGCCTTATTTTTAATTGTGAAGCTTTGGGCTGGTTCTGATTTCCGTAATGATTTAATCGTTTTATAAAATAGCTTTTGATTTTCTTTGCTATTTTTTTCCATTTGTTCACCAAATTGTTTCCAGCTTCTCTCTTTCTCAGTTTTCACTTTGTCTTTTACTATCCTACGTTCTTTCTTGTATTCATTGTAGTTTGCTTGCGTTTTGTTGTTCAAGTATTTAAGCCATGCTTTCTTTTTCTTTTTTGTTCCTTCTTTTATTTCTTGAGTCCACCACGCTGTTTGTTTTTTATTATTTCTTACTTTTGTTGTTCCACACACATCTTTTGCTGCATTTGTTAGGAGCATTTTGAATAATTGAAATTTATTTTCTATGCCAATCTCATTACTTACAACAAGCATTTGTGCTTGTTTTGTTACTTCTTCTTCGTATTTTTTTGCTATTTTTACGTCTTTAAGTCTATATGTTCTGATTGATTCGTGTTTAATTTCTTTCAGTTTTCCATATTTTCTTGTCATATCTTCCCTGAAGAATTGTTTCTTTATTTTCGCTTCAATTAGGAAATGATCACTGAAAATTTCTGGTCCTCTTCTTGCTCTAATATCATTTATGATTTTTCTATTTTTTCTTTCTACAAGAATGTAATCTATAAGTGATTTGTCTTTTCCTTCTGGTCCTTGTCTTGAATACATATGTATTTGTTTGTGTTCGTAGAATGTGTTTGCTACTATCATATCATTTAGAGAGCAGTAATCAATCAACCTCAGTCCGTTATTGTTTATCCTATCTTCTCCAAATTTTCCTATAACATCTGCTGACCCTTCTTGTTTTTTCCCTACTCGTGCGCTGAGGTCTCCTAATACGATAATATCTCCTCGACTGTTTTCAGTTTCTATGTGTAGTTGTTCCCAAAATTTATCTTTATTTTCTGCCGACTCATCTTCGTTTGGTCCGTAAACAACTATAAATGTTTTTTCATTGTTATTTCTTTCTTTCATTCTAATTTTTAGTATTCTTTCCGAGCAGGCTTCCCATTTATCTATTTGGTTTGCAAATTTCTCATGGATTAGGCATGCTACTCCTGCTGCTGCTCTTTCGTCTTGTGATACTCCGCTATATATCAGTAAATGCCCATCTTTGATCAATTTTTCTCCTTTTCCTTTTTTCTTTGTTTCTGTTATGGCTAACATATCCAGTTTTGCGTTATTAAATTCATATACAAGTTCTTGTTCTTTTCCATTTATACTTCTAATGTTCCATGTTGCTAATTTAAATATTTCTTTGTTTTCCGCTACGTTTTTCCGTTTCCTTTGCCTTGTCGTCTCCAATATTTCTATTTTGTGATTGTCTAATCGTTTTTTGGAACCTCTTCTTTTAGAATGACTCCATTTTCTTGTTTATCCCAGATGTAGTCTTTATCTCCTATTCTAATTTTTTGGTAACCTATTTTCACCCTTTTACCTTCGATCTTCTTTTCTCTTGCGATGCTTCTTATTTCCCATTGAATTCTTACTTCTTCTCGAGTTAGATCGTTGTTAGTGTAGATGTCTGTGTTTCTCAATTTACTTTTTGCTGACATTACTTTTTCTTTCTCTTCCCAACTTTTCATTTCTACAAGTAGTAGTTCATTGTCTGTGCCCTTCATCAGTGTTATTACCTTATTAAACTCTGCCTTTACTTGCAGTTTTTCCTCGAATAGTTGTTTTATAATTTCTTCTTCCGATTTATTCATACATTTTAGTCCGTTTATTATTATATTGTTTCTCTTCTTATGTTTTTCTTCTGCTTCAGATTTCTTTTCAAGTTTCTCTATTCTGTCAAGAAGTACTTCTTTTTCTTTCTTCCACTCTTCTTCTTTCCTTTTCATTTCATCTTTCAAATCATTTATCTCTTGTTTTATTTCCGTCATATTGTTATTTATCTCTTTTTTTAGCTCTATTTTATTATCCTCCATGCTTCTCATCATTGTTTTCATCATTTCTTTTAGTTCGTTCATATTGTCTGCGTTTACGTCCTCCTCTGTGTTCTTGCTTTCCTCTTCTCTCTTCCTTTGTTCTGGTGAGCGAATAACCTTTTTGCTTTTGTTGAATGCCTTTTGTTCTTCTTTATCTTCTGCCTCCCTCAGCCTTTTATTCATAACTGTTATAGATACATTGCAAAAATAAATATTTATTAAATTAAAAAAATATATAAAAAAGGGAAGTCCGGTGTTTAAAAGTTTCATGTAGTATAGCAAAGACTTTGATACATGTAAATTAAGACCGAACCAGCAGTACTCAGGATTTTTCGATGTACCATGCTGGTTACGTCTTTAGACAAAAATAAACTAACATACTACTACAATTCACTTTTAGACACAGTATTACATTCACAGGAGACCCATGTAACAACGTTTTGTTTTACGTCTTCGGGGAATTTTTTTTAAATTGATTGTCACGCAGATAATTTTATATTATAATATATTTGCAATTGCATAGCATTTAGAATATGCTCTAATTTGCAAATCACTGATTATCGTTAATTTAGAAATTTTCAATATTTCTGAGAAGGAGGCAGTGACTAACTAACGCAGATTAAAGGTTTCTCTCGGACCTTTTCAAAATATTGTTACAAATATTTTTAGAGAGCGGATTTTAAGTTAATATAATTACGCTGAAAATTTAAAGCATTAAGAAATTTTTATCAAATGTACACAAATGACAAATTATGTAAAATGCAATCATTTCGTACAAAGTTTTTATTTTTTTTTGCTTTTATCGACTTTCGTATCTACTTATTTTTGTGAAATATTCTTTTTTAGATAAATTTTCTTCATTTTATTCAAATGGCATTTGTAACTCTCCAATTATTGTCTTATAATAAATTATTTTCGTATTGTACCTTTTCAAGAATAAGGCAATAGTACCTACATGGTGTTTTTTCAGATTATATTAATCATTGTTTGATTTAAAGTTAAATTCAAATTAATAAAAAAAATAATTTTTAATTATACCATACTTATTTTCTGTTCAATAAATGTAGGTATTTATTTACAGGTTGGTTTTGTGATGTGCTGATTTTTTTAAATGCTTTTTAAAGAGATGTTGGTACTTTAATGAGTTTGTTTTGTTCCATTCATGTTTTTTTAACCGCTCTATTTAATTTTCGAATAACATTGTATCCCATTTTTAAACATTCATAATAATAATTATTTTCAAATTATATAATGCAATAAATTAACTTTTTGAAATTTTCAATAAAGTAGATAAGTAGGTACTATTGAATTTAAATATTTTATCATTTTATTATATGAATTTAATTAATGCCACAAGCAGCACAGTCTGGAAAAATTGGCAAACACAGCTAAAACAAGGCTGTTAAAACGTTGTGGCAGCCTTGTTTTAGCTATATATTAGCTTTATTTTTAGCTGTATTTTGTGTTATTTTTTTTGTCCAAATAAGTGTTATCGCAAACTAAATTGCAGCTATATTAACCATCCAACCATTTTTCTGTCTGTAAAGTTCGCTTTACAATCATCAAAAATGCAAAAATACAGCCACAGCTTTATTGTCCACAATTTCAGCTGTAAAATAAATTTGATTACTAACTTATATAGAAAAATAACAGCTAAAGCTTTATTTCTGTATTGTGAGCTATTAAATGTATTTTACAGCTATAAGTTCATACAAACTAACAGCTGTCGCAATATGTCCATAATTTTAGTTGCAAAATGTAGTTTGAAGCAAAATATAAATACCAAATCAAAGCTTTAAAATTTGTACGTAATTTTGGTTATAAAATACATTCTGAAGCTTAGAAAATCTACGAAATTTTCCACAATTTTAACTGTAAACCATTTGTTATATTCTTAACCGACAAAGTCATGGCCAAATTTAGTCGGTATCAAGTGTATCAGAGAAAACAACACTTAAAAATAATGAACTTTCAGTCTACCTGAATAATTACAAATACAGCCACAATTCCAAAACTGACTGTAACTGAGCCAATTGTTGACATATTTTCTAAGAGCTACGCCCCTCTTAACCGGAAGCAAAAACAATATTACATTTTTCCAGTTTAGCCATAAAGAAAAATTAAATAATTTCCATATTAATAAATAAATAACTAAATTATTGTTATTTTTGAAGCGCATCTTTTATTTCGAAGTATCACAACTACATTTAACGACCAAATGATGTTTCTTGTAAATTTTGAGTATTGTAGAGTGCAAATTTTGTCTTATAATCTTTATGATTATGATTTATTTATTTATTTATTTGTACATTTCTGTTGACACTGTGTAGTGTATAGAAAATAGTCGAAAATAGTACAGGTACATAGTTTACATAATAAGTTATCACGCACACAAAACATGTTAAAAATTAATCATCAAAATAATCATTGATATTATAGTAACATTTAATTAATAAATACATTTTTAATTTATTTTTGAAACCAGCAGGAGTATGACTAGACTTAATATTATCTGGCAGTTTATTATAAATTTTTAAACCAATTCTATGAGGAGAGTTTTTAACGACGTTGAGTTTTGAAATTGGCACTTTAAAATCATTTTTACTTCTGGTGTTGTGCTTATGCACATCACAATTCAAATCAAATTTTCCTTTGTTTGCAAAAATATAGCAAGCCGTTTCCAGGATATATAGACCTGTAATTGTTTGTATATTTAATTTAATAAATATTTCTTTACAAGATGTGCGACTAGGGACACCTGCTATATATCTAACAATACGTTTTTGTATTATAAAAACCTCAGATGCTGATGCTGAAGAGCCCCAGAAACATATCCCATATCTTATTCGCGATTCGACACATCCATGGTAAAACGTAATAAGTTGGATTTAATATATTGGTTAAATGTCGTATTTGGTAGCATGCAATATGTAACTGGTTTATAAGTTTATCACAATGCGAATTCCATAACATGGTGTCTTCCAAACTTAAACCCAAGAATTCAGTTTTATTTGAATTTTGAATAGTTTTGTTGCCAATGTGAACATTTAAATCTAAATCATTTATATTTTGATAATTATGAAATCGAAGAACTTTAGTTTTCTCTTCATTTAGATATAAACTGTTTTCACTAAACCAGTTAGCAAGTCGTTGCATGGTATCATTACATTTAAACTGCAATGCCACGCCATCCTTATCCGTGACTATCAAGGATGTGTCGTCCGCGAACATGACTGGGGTGCAGTTTTCGCTCAAACCCTCATGTAAGTCCGAGGTGTAGATTAGGAATAAGATAGGAGAGAGGCAGGTACCCTGTGGCAAACCTATTTCCATATTAATGTAGTTGGAATTTGCAGTAAGTTGACAATTATTTGACCAATACTGAATAGAGACAAATTGTTTTCTGTTAAATAAAAAATTTCTTATCCAATCAAGAGCTACTCCGCGGATCCCGACGTTTTCCAATTTGTTTATTAGGCGACTTTGGTTGACACAGTCGAACGCTTTACTTAAATCACAAAAAATGCCTACTGGTCTTTCGCCATTTTCTATATGTGAAATAATTTTTTCATAGAAAAGATGAACTGCGCTCATTGTCGAACAGTTTGCTCTAAAACCAAATTGGTGTGGTGGAATAATATTATTTTTAGCTAAAAAGGGAAGTAGTCTTTCAAGATAGCAATATTCCAGTATTTTAGAAAACCCGGAAGTCTGTGATATTGGGCGGTAATTATTTAAAGTGTGTCAGTGGCGGTGCGTGACTCTTAAGTTAGGTGAGGCTAAAAAAAACTGCGCCGCAGGCAAATTTTTTTTTTGGGTTCAAGGTCAAATGCTTTAAACGCCTTTAAATACTTTGTATCATAGTTTCAATGAAACGTTCTAAAATCAATTTTTTACGCATAAAATCAATAAAACAATAGAACTTTATTTCATTACTTAAATAAATAATTTTTTTGTGAGTCAATCGTAAAAACAGCAGATAATATTTTTTAAATTTTGTTTTCTCTAACGCACAAGACTATATTTAGTACGTCCACAAAAAGTACATACATATTTAAATAAAGTAGGTAACAGAATAGAAAATAGAATAGAAAAAAACATTCAACAACACGCGATTAGCGTTCTGCAGCTCTCGGCAAAACAACATTCAAGCGTGAGGCGAACAAATTTTATCTGTTCTTGATTATTATGATTCTTATTCAGTCCATATATTAAATATTTATAATAAATATTGAATTGATATAATTTTATTTATTTGTTCATAATATAGAAATGTTGAATAGTAGTTGAATGATGTTATTGTTTATTATTTAAATATTGATAAAACTATTACAAGTTCTATTTGTTAGATTTTACATTTATTCTTATTGGTTATTCATAATTTTTATTTGAAACTATTAGTTTCAAAACATAACTAATTATAGAATAGCATTCACAACAATAAATAAGACAAGCTATCAACAACAAAGTAAAAATAAACTTTGTTTCTTCACGTGTATTTAGTTGTGTGCGCTAGGCTATGCGAGGCTGTGCGCTGTGTATGTGTGTGCCTTGCGCGAAGACAGACGATATTTCCCTAGCCTCTCTCAAGGCCTCTCCACCGCATGAACATACGAGAATACACACACGTCACTCCGTCGCTCGGTAGCACTGGCGATGAATGAAACCAACCGTTGCAGCAGCAGCCTCACTGTACACATTATTTATGATTCGCGCGAAAATAACACTATTTAAATACTTTTTTTTGCATTATTGTACAACAATAATTATTTTTAAATAAATATGTAGTCGATTTATAATAAAAAATAAATTAGATAAATAAAATTATAATAAAAATAAAAAATTTAAAATAACGATTTTACGCGGTGAGGCTCAGCCTCACCTGCCTCATCTGACGCACCGCCACTGAAGTGTGTACGTCTCCTTTTTTGTGAATTGGAGTGACTTTGTTACATTTCAGCTTGTCTGGGAATATTCCCGATTCAAAAGATGCATTTACTATAAAAGTTAAGGGTACTGCGACAAAGCTGCCAGTTAGTTTTATAATAAAGCTTGGAATTTCGTCAACTCCTGCTGATCTCTTATTTTTTAATTTATTTTTTAGAATATTTAGCATTTCCAACTCACTGAAGGGATGAAAAAATAGGCTTGATACAAGGCCAGACTCTCCCCTGTTTAAGTTACATGAAATATTTGAATTAGGAATTCTATTAATAATTTCTTTTGAAGCTTCCCAAAAGAACTTATTAAAGATATCAGCTACATCATCTGGGTCTTCAACATACAAATCATTATGTAAAATTTTTGGGTTTGGACTATTTTTATTTGAATTATTTGTATTATTATTTATCACACTCCATGTGCTCTTAATTATGTTATCAGAATTCATTATTTTGTTTTGATAATAGAGTTTCTTTGTTTCAGCAACTAAACGAAAATGTTCGTGTTTAGAGATTTTATATGTGGGCTCTAGGTTTGTATAAATCTTTTTTAGTTCGAAAAGAGATTTTCTAATATGGTCATTTACCCAAGGCTTGCTATATTTTGCATTTACTTTTTTTATCGGAAAATGAATATTAAAGTAATATAAGAATTGAGTTAAGAAAGAATTGAAAGCTTTGTTAGCATCATTTTGAGCATAAACACAACACCACGATTCAGCTTGTAACTCTTGCAAAAAGCTATTTACATTGACATCACTAAAAACTCTCCTATAGCGAATGGTGTTATTGCAGGTATTGTTAGATAAATTACTATTTACTAAGATTGTATCATGATCTGAAATATAGTTATTTTCTATACGATGAGTTAAGCCTTGTAAGTTTGTATAAAAGTGATCTAAAGAATAGTTACCCCTTGTAGGTGCATTAATAAGGTTTTGCATATTGTAAGTTGTTAAGGTGTTGCTCAGAACAGTATACTCCTGCTTGTTTCTTATCGGATCCAAGTTAATATCACCGCATAATATAATATAATGATTTCTGTTATAGGTGTTATCTAAAACATTAATTAAATTATGATGAAAAGAATTAAAATCTGCACTGGGAGATCTATAGACAGTTATAATCTGGGCGGTGTGCTTAGAATCTGATTTCCAGGACACTCCTGTAATTTCAAAATCTTTTTCAATACTGTGATGTGATATACTTAATGGTTTGACATCTTTTAATATACTCTGGTGGCACCAGATTCCGATGCCACCGCCTTTGTATTGAGATCTACAAAAGTATGCTACAATAGTAAGTTTATCAATTTTAAAATTGTTAATATTTTTGGTTTTACACCACGTTTCTGTGAGATACAAGAATTTCAAATTAAATTTGGTTATAGGTATCATGTATATTTGTAAGTTTAGCTTCTTAGGTACACGCATAAATATGTAACATAGACATACAAAATACTGCTATTATATCTACGTACTACAACCAAATAGTTATTTTAAGGCCAAACAACTAAATGGCTGTATTTTGACTGTATTACTTGCCAAGTGGTCACAGCTAAATGGCTGTGACAACATTTTCATATATATATATATATATATATATATATATATATATATATATATATATATATATATATATATATATATATATATATATATATATATATATATATAAGCAAAAATAATTTCACAGGTATGCAGTCAGTAGATGGGTAAATAAAAGAAGTAGGCTCTTTTAAGTTACTGTCAAGCTTTCGGAATTAAATTTATTCCTTCTTCAGGACGTACTTGTTGAGGTTATACTTGAAACTTAGCATTGATGAAACAAAAATCGAAAACAATAGTTTAACGATACAAAAAACATGTTGGTACAAAAAAAATTTTCACAAAGTTATTAAAATTAAGAAATTTTTTTCCAAATGGTTCAAATTTTGAGCAGCCAAAAGGTCAAAAATGATTTTTAACGTTCAAACGCACACGTGGACGAGCAAGTGCAGACAGGGTCTTGGCACTTGCTTTTTTGTACCAACATGTTTTTTGTATCGTTAAACTATTGTTTTCGATTTTTGTTTCATCAATGCTAAGTTTCAAGTATAATCTCAACAAGTACGTCCTGAAGAAAGAATAAATTTAATTCCGAAAGCTTGACAGTAACTTAAAAGAGCCTACTTCTTTTATTTACCCATCTACTGACTACATACCTGTGAAATTATTTTTGCTTCCTTAACTGATCAGTCGTGATCATTTTCCAACTATATATATATATATATATATATATATATATATATATATATATACCTGTATTGATTTGCGGTAACATCATTTTGGTTAAGCAGAAACCATGCTGTAAGTGTTGTATTTCGTTTAGCCGCGCGTTCAATAGCTTTCTGTTCTTGGCCTGCTATAAAAACTACACTTTGTTGATTTTTCAAATGAACTGCTAATTCAAAAACGGTGTGCGATTTTTCATGTAATGGGTATTCTAGTAATCTCCAGCAACTTTCTGGAGGTAAATCTAAATAACAATTTATTTCGTCTCACTGAACGGTTTTTGAATTATCTACCTGACCCAACTTAACACTCGCGCAATCGTGGCCTTTACATAAATAATCACAAATATATTTAATACTTTTAACGGAGGAGCAAATCTCAACGTTAATGTGGGTTTTATATTTTTTGCTTAAATAGGGGTTGTATGGAAAATTCATCTATTATCTACTGTATATTTAATCGTACGATTTGGCCATAAAATATAAATCTTTGCATTGTTGTCACGACGTCTGTAAGATGGGTAACCATTTACGTTTTCACATGTTTCTTGTCGAAAATCTTTCGGATAACGTTTTGTGCATTTATTGTCGCTCATACAAGGTGAATTTCGATTTAAAATTCCGCATGGACCGTGTATCATGTGTGATTTAATAATTTCATATAATTCGGGTTAGGCATCTTCGTCTGGTATTTCTGCATTTACAATCGCATTTATATCGTCTTTGCTACGAATTTTATCGTTTTCTGCTAAGGTTAACAATAAATGCATGTGCGGCAAACCTCTTTTTTGAAACTCAATTACATAAATGTATGCTATAACTGTCCCAAAAATATCATTACGCAAAATTTCATGCAACATACTTTTTATTTTACCGTAAAAAACTCTAGCGACAATATCTGGCCTATCGGAAGCAGTTTGTCCTTCGGCTAATTGTTCATTTATTTCTGCCCAGCGAGGATTGCAAGTTGCAGTAATAAATAAATCGGGTTTTCCGTATTCACGAACTAAAGCCATTGCGTTTTGATATAATTTTTGCATAAATCGACTACCACCTTGAAAAGTTGAAGGTAAAATGATCATATTGCCAGGTTTTGCGCCTTCTTGAGCTGCTAAATTATTGATATGATCCATCAAACCACTGTACAACTCCACTCGGAGGGCGGGTTGATTTAATCGAATGTAAAATAATCTATTGGATTCAACTTTTACATAAGCATCGACTATATATTGTTGCGTAAGTTTGCCTCCATGTAAACATGGGTTAAAATTGCCACGATCAGCTAATTTGTTCATATAAAATTGCAACAATGTTTGGTTTTTTATACCGTCTGCGTGTTTTAAATTAATTGACCAACCGGATTCACCACGTGGAAATAATAAAGGATATGTCATTGGGTCACAATTGGCACTAAACTGATTAATTCTCACACTACTTTGTCCTCTAGGATGGATACAGATATCGCGATTAATAGGTGGTTCGCCATCATTGGAAGTAAAAACAACAGCTACTTCGTTACTTGTTGGAATATTATATCTACGTTTATCTTTGGACCTATCAGATACTAACCATAAATTAATTTCCGGTAAATTTTTATTATTTTGTCTGGCTTTAGCTAATTCAAGATCTTCAACTTCTTTTAGCATCATGAAGGCTGCGTAGTATGGATTAATTTGACGTATTAGCCCATCTAAATTTTGCATAATCTCTGGTTTACACTTTTGATTAGCTTCATTGGCCATTCGTTTAGTTAATGCAGCTGTGGTATCTACAATGTACAATTGCGCATATTTTTCAGCTTCACCGTTTGAAGAGTGTAAAGAAGTTGTGCTATGGCTATGATATATCTGTCCGTGTATGCGATATGTGTAAGGACCTTGTCCTGCAACGGGGGCAAGTTTTGCGCCCATTGATGCGAATGCAAGGGCACTATTGTATTGTCTTATATTCTGTTTAAAAAATTTGCTATTTTTGTCATTTTTTAAATAATCTGGATAATCTACAAACTGTTCTAAATTTAATTTACCTTTACGACAACAATGATTGAACTTTTTATCAGTTGGTTTTTCAAATGCAAAATTTTTTGATTGGCAACTATCACAAATTTCGTTCATTTTGCCTAAATTATGTGGTTCAATTGTTTGTCCTAAACCTTGAGTAGCTAATTTGTATGTACTTTTTCTTACATTTAAAACTTTAGCCTTACTTGCAGTAAATTTTTGATTGTTTGTCACACTTTTGTTTTGTAATCGATTTTTTCTTTTCTTGTCTGATTCATTTTCAAAAATATCTTTTTTATTTTGTTTATTTCTATTTAAACGTTCATTTTTTTCATTTGCTGTCTCTTTTCCTATATGTTTTTCAAAATTAACCTTTATTTTTTCTAGCCTTTGCTTTCTTTCTGTATCGGTCTCATTAGAAATACGGTTTGATTCGTATTTTCTTTGCTCTCTTAATCGTTTACTTTTTTGTTTGTATGTTTCTTCCGCTTTACGTTTTTGATAATTTTGACTTAATTGTTGTTGGCGAGTATTTAAAGGAAACGCTGTAATCTGACCGACTCTAAACATTTCTGCTGTATGTGATCGTAATCTACTAACATCGTAAGTCTCTTGCTCTGGGTTTCTATTGAACAAAATGCTTGTACAAAAAGCAATAGCAAATAAGCCACAATCATAACTATTTAACTGAGATTGAACTTGTACAAATCTAATTAGTGGTTTATATGGGAATAGCCGTTCTAAATACGTTTTTGCGTCTACATGTAGAGCTCGATTATTAAAACTATCAAAAATATGAACAACTGTACCATCATAAAAAGATGCAATCCAATGACCCACTGCACCTGCCGTCGAGCCCCGTGTATGTAATATTTGGAGGTCTTTTGTACCCTGCTGAATTGGTACAATTCGATTTGGAGCGAATAAATACGCTGTAGTTTGTGGTTTAAACTCAGAAACTGATCTTATTAATGAAAAGAAAAAATCAATGTGGCTATCTTCTAAAAATCCTTGTGGATTGAGTAATAAATTCATATCATGATCTGTTAAATTGTAATGTATTACATTTTGTACTGGTACTGAATTTTGATGAACTATTACATTATTATTTTGCGCCACTAAATTTAAATTATTTTGTTCAGGACTGACTACTACTATAGAATTATCTTGCGTAACAGTGTTATTTTCTAACTCTACATTTAAATTATTAACTTCTTGACTAATAGCTCTTAGATTATTTATAGGCCCTAAATTAATATTAATTGTTGTTTGACTTATTTCTTCTTTAAATTTGTTATCATTTTTAGTTTTTCTACTATTTTGATACAACTGTTTTTCTTTCAAGCGTTTCAAATAAAGTTTGGACGGCATTGTTTTTAGAAACTTTTAACGCACAATAAAAAAATAAATAATTATTATATCCGTTTTGCAAAGCGCTCAAATAATACTAATTAAATTATTAAATAAAAAGTTCGACACTTACTTTTTTAGAGTGTTATACAAAATATTACAAGATATAACTTATCTCAAAATCAACTGGAACAGGATCGAATTATGCATTCGTATAGTTCATGTAGGTACAATCTTTGATTTTGCTTTATACGGCTCCAATACGCAGTTGTCAATGTAGTAATAACAATATGGAATCAAAATTATATTTTATATTACACAGAGCACAATACAAAATACTGTTTTTTACGAATGTAAATAAACAATTAAACACATTTTGGTTACTTAGTTACCTACTTAGATTTTTAAAATTTAATTTAAGTTAACTTTGATCTTAGCATTATGTTATATTTTATCTTATGTAGAGACGACAAGTAGAGAGAGATTAAAAATATAAAATTTTGAATTTGCGCGGGAATTGGTACCTACAGCTACAGCAAGAACACGGACATGAGACGTCATGAAAATACAACTTCTAACTGCTGTGAAGTGCTATTATTTTTGCAATAAATAAATAGCTTTTCAATTAATATTAAAATAATCAGTGAATATGTGTTTAGCAATAATACAACCTATAAATTAGTTAACAAAGACTTAACTACTAAAATAAAGAACAAGTACAACGCAGTAATTAAAAAACTACATCAGTAATATCACGAAATCAAAATTAACATAAAGCTGATTTTTCACTATGGCCCATTGATTCTGGGATCAATGATCCAGGTCCTATGTTCAACCTCTCAAAATATCTCTTGGATATACTTAGTGAACTTGAAAACGACGAATTTCTAGTGAGAAGTTCCTTCGAATTCGCTACGTTCAAATCAGCGGTAAACTAGACCCAAGATTTATTTTGATTTCACTTCATGTTGTTTCTTTGTTCACAAATGTTCCCCTCAACTTCATTCTACAGGTGATAGAAGAGAAATGGAATGTAATTAGTAACAAAGCAGACATACCGCAGAGTGAATTCTTACAACTGATTGAATTATGATACAACTGTTTCTTCTGCTTCAATGACAAGTTTTATCTACAACAATTTGGTACCTACTGCAATATGGGTTTTAGCATCAGTTCTGTTATCGCAAATCTAGTGATGGACAGCTTAATAGATATGTAACAGCTACGATTGTCTGTCCAGTGACAACTTAATTTATATTTTTAAAATATTATAATATTATTTATTGTTTCAGTGGTAACTTCACTCAAGTTAATAATATAATAATTTTAATAGAATGTTTTTACATGCATTAACAACAATATATTCTTAGTATTACATGAATTATACAAACTTAAATATCAGATCATCGCTCACATAGCACAAAGTAAATTCTAAAGATATATTTAGATCACGTATCTTATAGGCGATATCGCTGTTCTCCTACAAAAAGAAATATTTAAGATATCTTTGTGATTTCGTTTGTCGTTTTGTATGTTATCATTTTTAAAATCTTATAAACATCTTTAAAAGTTATCCTATAGATTTCTTACTAATATCTATTTTACATTTCTTAAAATCGATTATTTAGGTCAATTATAGAAGCAAACCTAAAAAAAGAAATAGTATTTATATCGCAATTATGTACGGCGCGTTGATTTAACAACCTAACAATGCTGAACTTGAGAACTCGGGATAAATTGCCAATTGCACGGGACTCGAACCATGAGAGACCTAGGAACCAAACTTTGAAACGATAACCGCTAGATCACGCTGTATACCTACGTTAAGAGGTTCATCATGATAATTTACTGTAAACACCACTGTAATTACAAGTAAAAGCAAGACAATATTCAACTGTGAACATGTAGTAAACTGGTGCGGTTATGTTCCAAAATTATCTTTGCGGCTTCGCTTGTTACTGTGTTTCGCTTTTCTGCCGTCAAATGCACTGCTGTGCAGAACACTGCGCAAAGAAAAATTTACTTCACGAATTTTGCGGAGTGAAACCACAGTATAATAGGAGCTCTTACTACAGTAAAAGGTAATACAGTAGTTTCACCATCACCACAGTATAAGGTAATACAGTAGTTCACTCCGTGTCGGCGCCTTTGATCTCTTGAAGCAAAATTTTCCTCGCGCAGTTACGAAGCGCAGGTGCGCATATCAAGATTTAAAAGAACTAACCTCATCCGCGGCGAAATTGAAATGTACACTGACAGATAGAAATTTTGACACTTAACCTCATATTATGTATTTTTGATTCAAATGAAATTAAAACAACCTCCAACCATTTATGTATTAATTTATTATTATTCTAGAGGAGATACACCATTTACAGGGTAGAATAATATTACAGAAAATAAATGTATATATTTATTGAACGAGAAAAAAAGATTGATACAAATTTTCGGAACTCATAAAATTTTATAGAAATTATTTTTCTACTTTCGTTAGGTAATAGATATTTGATTTTACTAATTTTCATTCTGTTATAAAGTATGAACAGTTTAATAGGCGTACAAGGAAGTCATGTGGTGTCCACGTCAGATTTTTTATTTACAAAAAATGTATTTGTAATTTTCACTTTGAATGTACCTACCTACTATTAAAACTCCTAATGCCTTTTAATGTGACTAAATGTTAAAAACAATTGTGCTCCAACATTTTTTACCTGTTATAATTTACAAATTACTCGTATTATATCTATTCCTTAAAATAAATCCATCTGAAATTTCAAATTGTAAACGTCAGTAAATGACAGCTGTCATACAACCGGTCAGTCATTCTTCTAATTTTTTCCAATAAAATCTACATACTTGGATCCTAAATTATTTTGTAAAACCTGTACTTTTAATAATTGTCAAAATGAAATAAATTTTTGTAAAAATAGTATAAAAATGAACGAAAATATTTTAAAAATTTACATTCTTTCTCTTAGTACTTGAAATAATTTACAAATTACTACAAAATTAAAATTAATGCATTTAAAATCATAAAATTGTAAATATCACTAAGTGACATCTGTCAAACTACCATTCCATCAACAATCAAAAAAACAAAAATTAATTCCAATGAAGACGTGGATCCAAGAAAATTTGATGGTTTTTATGGCTTTTCTCGTAAATTATGGTTTAAAAAAATTTCAAATATATAAAAGAATCAGCTTTAAACATATATCTATAAGTAGAAAAATTTTTTTTTATAAAAACTTTAACCATAGAATTTTTAGAGGTCATGACAGTTTCATGATTACGATATAAATGATCCATTCCCTTTTAATATATATGACTAGCGTCAGGCCCCGCTACGCGGGTCTCTGGCTAGGTCCGTGCTGCCGCACGGACTGTGTTTATATGACCTCACACTCGCTTCGCTCGCGAGTAACATAACAAATTAATTTCGGGCCTCAAATGAATCCAATTTTACATTTAGATTAAAATTGAATTTTAAATGTCATTTTGACATTGACAACTGTCACTTTGACATTGATTGCTGTCACTTTGATATTGATTGCTGTCACTTTGACATACGCAATATTTTCAATTAAATAATTATACATTTAAAATTGTTGCAAAATCCGAAAGTGGATTTGTCATCTGACAAATTCATTTGTTACGAAATGTTTTACTGAATTTAGATTGCGACTATGTTCTCCATAGTCGGGTAACCAAATTAGTAACAAATCTTTAAACATATTTAACCAAATAATTAGAAGTTTTGGAAAGAAGAATTATTTAGAAAATTGTTCCTCTTGACGAGTTCTACGAGTATCACTGGTTAAAATTAATGTATAGTGTGGCTCAAGATAATTGCAAAAGTTTACCTGGGCTCCTTATGATGGGCTGACCGTGGGCCGACCCATAACAGCGGGACGATTTGCTACTGTATAATTTTTATTGATTTTTAATTTCAATAATTAAATTAAAGTTCAATATAGAAAATTTTTAAACTTACTTTTCTCAACCGAAACCATACTGCTATCGCTGCTTTCTTGGCTGACATCCATTTCATCCATTTCGTTGGTGTTTATAAATAACAAGGATACATAAACAAAATATTTTCGTTACTTAGGACAGCGTGGTTTGTTTTAATTTAAAAATTAATTGTTGTACGAAAAAATACTTGGCGCTAATATCATGTCAATCATGAACAATGTTTAGTTGATCATCGCTGTATACGGGCTAAACGGGTTATATAGTTTACATGGAATACTGAACTGCCTTACTTTTTATTTTCTATAATGTTTATTTCCATACTTGGAAAACGTCATTTTGACTGTAAATATTTTTTGACATTATTTTTATTATAGGTAGATAACTTCAGAGTGCATTTTTACGTCAAAAATTTTTAAATTTTTAAATACACAATTTTTGAACTATAAAAAAAGTAAATAAACACATCGACACTTAAGTTATATAGGTTAGGTACTTACATTAATTTCAAAATCATGATAAACATGGTGTATTATCATCCTGTCTAGTATTAATAAAATGACAACTGTCAAACCACCAACTTTCGTTATTCATCTTAAAAATTACATGGATAGCTCAATCTAATATGAAAATGGCCACTAAATGCATGTTTTTTAAAAATTTCTCATACATTATGAATAAAAAAAAATCCAAAACATATGTAAGAATATAGTCTAAAAAAATATCTATTTTATATAAAAAAATTCATAAAAATCGCTTAAACCATTTAACTTCTAGACGTTCTGAAAAGTTTCAACTTGAAAGAAATATAGTGAACCCAAGCTCTTTTAAATATATGGAAGCACTTTTAATATATGGATAGCGTCAGGCCCCGCTATGCGAGTCTGCGGCTAGGTCGCGCTAAGCGCGACAGGGGGGATTCGACCGCTTCGCGTGCTCAAGCTCCACGGACCCTGGAGGGATTCGGCCCTTCGGGGCTCAAATGAATCAAATTTCACATTTAGATTAAAATTCTTGAATTTTAAATGTCACTGTGACATTGACAGCTGTTAACTAATAATAAAATACCGGATGTTAAACAAAAGTAGATCATCCAAAACAATTTTTATTAATCATATACCTGCATTAGCTCTCACAAAAACTCTTAACCCGGCACCGGACAGGCGGGGTCTTACAGACCCCACGTTGATGTTAACCGCCACTATTTCCGTATTTCTGCGCTTTCGCGGTCACGCCTCTGAATAGCTTCCACGTAGGTATCCCTCTAACTAATGTGAAGCGCAGTTCAGTTGTTATTGTGAATGCAGTGAGTGTACAATGTTTTTAACACGTGTGGGGTCTAATAAACCCCACCTGACCGCTTACGTGACAATTTTATAGCACTTTTCTGGTAAGTCATTTTTGTGAATTCCGATAATATTTGCGCTTTATTAACTACAATTTTTTAGAATTATGGCCAGTAACACTTACGAAAATAAACAGGAACGTCTGTTACAACTTTGGTCAGAGCTCGATAAAGATGAAGCTGAACAAGAAGGTTATATAGAATCAGAATACGGAAGTGACAACGTGACTGATGATTATGAGAATGTGCGAGGACAGGACCAAGAAAGTAGTTTTATTTATACCTAATGAATATTATGTTTAAGTTTCTTGTGCATATTTCATTTATATATAATAAATTTGATTTATTTTAGTTTTTATTTTTTTAATATTAGATGATATTTTTTTAGATTTCAGTGTACTAAATTTTGTATTTCTTATTGACACAGTACTTTCTGAGTTTTTTGCTGGAATTCATATGGTTTTATTTAACAAAAAAATATGATACATTTTTTAAATCTTAAATATTAGATAAATAAACAATAACCTATACACAAAAAAAGGTTTGACGTAAAAAATATATATTTTTTGAAAACAAAAACCATTCAAGCAATTATTGATATAGTTTTAATAAACACGATTTTTTGTCAAAAAATACCAAAAAATTTAATGTGGTCTAAAACACATTCAAAAAGATATGGGGTCTGTTAGACCCCACCCGGCATGTCTCGTAACTTTTGGTCACCTGTCCGTTGCCGGGTTAATTTGATACAAAACAAAATTTGACGTTTAAATATAATTTTTTTTTGTAAAAAACAATTCCCAATCATCGAATGATATTTATTAATTAAAAAAAATTAACGTCAACAAACAAAGTTTTACGTAAGAATTCGTTAACATTTCTATGGCAATCGTAATCGATTGGATGTAATGAATATTATTTTGTGTTTAAAATGGTGGCCGTAGATTGGCGGCCATTTTGGATTTCTTTTTTCGAAAGTCCTTTTCAAATGATTTCATATGATACCAAACACGAGATGGTTTGTACAACTTCGTGTTCAAAATAATGGCCGTTGACTGGCGGCCATTTTGGAATTCTCGAAAGTCCTTTTCAAATGCTTTCATATGATACCAAACACGACATGGTTCGGACAACTTCGTGTTCAAAATGGTGGTCGTTGATTGCCGGCCATTTTGAATTTCTTTTTTCGAAAGTCCTTTTCAAATAATTTCAAATGATACCAAACAAGACATAGGTCGGACAACTTCGTGTTCAAAATGATGGCCGGTGTTTGGCGGCCATTTTCGATTTCTTTTTTCAAAAGCCATTTTCAAAAATGTTTTTTAGGTGGCTATTGCATAAATACCTACTTAGTTTTTTTACGTATCCTTTGACATCCGTAAAGTGTCACATTTTTTGACATCTGTCAAAATGACTACTTTACGGCCGCATTTACTTCACGGCCGCTTTTACTTCACGGCCGCATTTACTTTACGGCCGCTAAATTACAAATTTATTTAATTTTAATTGGTTAATATATTTAGAAGAACTTACCTACAACTTAGTAAGCCTAAATTATATAAATAAAATTATTTATGATAACATAAAATTATATATTTTTTGATAGCCACCTAAAAAATGTTGTGTGCACCTCGGCTTTAAAGTGTTTTTAGCATCACCTGAATTGCTGGCCTCGGCCTACGCCTCGTCTGCAAACTTCAGATTCGGCCAAAAAAGATCACTTTTACAGCCTTGACACAAATAACTATTATATGATATCGAACACGACATGATTCGGACAACATTGTAATTAAATTTTATTTATTTATTAAAAAATTTATATAACAAATACAATCATTTTCAGTTATTAATTAATAACTCTACTATTATAGTACCGATTGTCTGGATATTTGGCAAAATTATAGAATAAACCATCCTCTATTGATCTATAATAGTGATGGGCCTTTCGTTCATTTTTAGTGAGTCAGTTCATTTCGCTCCGCTCAGTAAAGTGAGTCGTTCACACTGAGTCGTTCATTCGAACGACTCTGTAAAAGAGCACTGTGCGTTTCAAATGACACCGTGCTAGTGTGCTGCTCAGCTGAGCTGCTCTGCACATGCTCATAGCTCACAGCACTGTGCGGTGTGCGCTCGCCGTGTGTGCATATGCGATGTGGCATGTGCACATGTGCCAAACTGTATGAACCTGAACCTGAGCATTTTAGTTGTTAGTTGTGTTGCTTATAGTTGTTGTATATGTATATTGACAATGGAAAATAAACAAAATAAAAATTTAGCAAAAGGAGTACTGTCTGGCAACATTTTGAAGAATGTTCAACAAATTTAACAAAACGTTTGTTGTTGTTGTCCAGTCCTACATTATTCCCACTTCCCATATTGTTGATTATTTTCATTGTTGGCCGTACAACAGAAACGCATGCATTCTTCTCAGAATACACTGCACTCAGTCAAGCCAATAGTGCTCTGAAATATGTTATGTACCGTGCGCTGTCTGTATGTTTCGTTCGTTTCGTTCATTCCACTCGCACTCGTTCGTCTTTCTGCGTTCAGCGAGCGGAGCGGTGAGCGGAGCTAGCACGGTGCTAGTGTGAACTGGTGTGCCGTACTGAACGAACTAAAGAGTCGTTCGTTCACGGCACACTAAAATGAGTCGTTCATTTTGAACGACTCGTTCATGAACGATCCATCACTAATCTATAATAAGACACATAAATTTATTTTATAAAATCAAAAAGTCACTGTTTTTCAACTGTCCTTCGACTGCCACATCATCTAAAATATTTATATACTCAAAAAGCACTACGTCTCATTAACCTCTATCAAATAAAAAAAGTTCATCTAAATCGGTTGAACCGTTTAGGATGTAGGCGATTTGAAAAACGGTTGTTATGCTACTGAAAATATAGTGCATCATGCCTTTTAGTATATAAGAAGCGTTATGACCCGCAATTGTAACAATTTTCACATTTGGACTCTACCGAAAAAAAATGTAATCTTTTCTTATGATGAAATTATAATTATTTATTTACAACTTCAAATTATTCAACTTCCTTCTTCAATATAATATTTAGTTAAGCCATTAAAATTTTAGAATACTTAGAATGTCTAATAAAAAATAAAAAATAATCCTGGTTATCCAACTAAAAACAAAAGACGATTGTCGAACGTCATTTTGAACAATATTGTCAACCCTTACCAAACCTTAAATTTGATATAAAATTTGAAATGATTCTGTTATTTTGAAAAGAAAAAATCTGCTGTGGCCAGCACAGTACTTCCCCGACTATAAGTTTTAATAACTTACTTTCGTAACGCCTTTAATTTTATGTTTCATACTCTGAATTATTAACAATAATTTATTTTCTAAATAGTAACATGTACAGATAAAAATTTTAAATACGATTTGTAGATGACAAAAATATAATCTATCATTTGAAATAGAAAATATTGTGATAAATTAATTATTTATCGAAATATTTAAGCAAAATACTACGTTCGGTTTGGGGATTGCTACAAAAAATAACTGGATTCTTAAGGCCGGAATGTAGCTGTCCATGAATTCGTCGAGAAAAAGGAGAGATATATACAGATTTAGTGTGTCGAACAAAGGCAGCAATAGCGAACGCGCTCTAAAAGTGGCATCGTATTTGTATGATTTTGTATTTATAAGACAAAAGAAATAATCAAACGCGTTATTTATAAGCTGTATAACATGTTACCTACAGTGCGACGAATGAATTTTAATAGATTTTGTATTTAAAATGCCCTAAATTAAACATGTAAAAGTAGTATTTTTCTCTTTATTCGGCATTTTTTTTAAACAATACTATGAAAAAATTTGGAAAAATCGATGCGTCGCACTGTAGAATGAATATTAAATATTGTCGTAAAAAAATTTCAATGATCTTACGTTAGTATTAGATTCAATATTATACAAATCGTAGAGCACTGTTTTACCTCTTTCTCATACAGCTACATTCTCGCCTTAAGATTTGTATTAAAACCTTAAATGTAAAATTTGGTTGTTAAATGTTTGATATTTTTTGAGTTATCGTCCACAAAATATTGTAACATACACACAACCGCGCACAGACATAATCTCGAAAATACTTTATTCGTATTCTATGGATTGTAAAACGTACTTATTCACTAAAAACTCACACTCGAAAATTGTAACTCCTCACAATACCTCCTCTTATAGAATATAATGCGGGAGATAAAAACAACTGACCATCGTTTAAATGTTGTTATTAATTCTCCAAGTAAATTTTTTCTTCAGAGAACTTTTGATAATACACTTGAAGAAATATGAATAATTGTTTGAGAAAAACTTGAATATCACATAAATGTCATTTTTACATTTTTACTAAACTTATCTCCCCGAGCGCTTTAAATTGACACCAAACTCGCTATAATTTGAATAATTTATTTAAAAAAACAATTGACGATCGGTTAAATGTTGTTTTTATTTTTCTACTAGAATTATGTTCCCGAATGCTTTAATTTGATACCACACACGATAGTATTTTGATAAAAATAAAAAAAGTTATGATTATAAAGTTGGTTGGTTGGTTGAATAAAAAAAATTGACTAATTTTTTGAGAAACAATTGAAAATCACATAAATATTATTTTTTACATTTTTACTAAACTTATCTCCCCGAGCGCTTTAAATTGATACCATGACACTCGGCATAATTTGAATAATTTATTTTTTTTTTAAATTGACGATCGTTTATATGTTATTTTTGTTTTTCTACTAGAATTCTTTTCTCGAGAGCTTTAATTTGATAAAAATAAAAAAAGTTATGTTTATAAAGTTGGTTCCACTGGTTGAATAAAGCTCATTAACGAACTTGAAGTCAGAAATTGGGTCAAGATCTTAAATATAAAATTTCAGTCCAACGCGTTTTTAAGTTATGCAACATCCAGACAGACTAACAGACCGACAGACTAACAGACCGACTTTTTTTTAAATTATGTTTTTTGGGCTCATTAGGGTCTAAAACGTGAAGATTCACCAAAATCTCGAACTGTCAAAAAATCACGATTACAATACTTCCCTCTATTACATAGATCGGGGAAGTAAAAAACAGAAGCTAATCGTCCACTATCATTTTTATCACTTATTGTGTAAATCAGTCCTCATTATCAAGGCCTTTACTTTAATATCAAAATCAATGTGATTTGAACAATTTTATGATATATAAACAAATGACGATCGTCGGTTTCCATTTTGAACAATCCTGTAACAGCCCTCATCAAGACATTTAATTTGATATCAAACCTACTCAATAGGATTCTGACATTTTTATAAAAAGAAATGACAATCGTCGGCCACTATTTTAAATCATTTTATTAATTAATTAGCTCTTATCTAGCACTTTAATTTGACATCAAACTCGATATAATTTTATATTGTTCTTAACAAAAACAAATACCAACTTGCAATAATTGCAATAAATTATTCAAACATTTCTCTATTAGTAGTAAATGTCTTTATTTTGCCTTTCGGCTTAAATCTACATTTTGTTTACCTTAATTAGTGAAAATAATATATTATATTACAATAAATAAATAATACTGTAATTGTTCATTTAGTGCATTTGATTCAATTCATTTCAGGGTTTTTCTCATTTCTTCTAATGTTTTCATCCACCATAGTCAACCGCCCGAGTCGTCCAGTATCTCTTCTCTGTTTTTTTCTACTTCTTTTAATTCTATGCAGTTCTGTAAAAGATGCTCTATTGTTTCCCAGTCTTCCCCGCATAGTCTGCAACTTCTTTCTTCATCCCTCTTCCAATACTCGTTGGCTTTCTCTTCGTTCCCACATCTGTATCTTGTTATTTTCCTAATTTTCTCAATATTTTCTCCCCTCAGGTAGCGTGGTATTCCGATGGTTCTTATTTCTTTATACTTGGGGTTGTATCTGGATGTTTCTAATTTATTCGTTCTCCACTGATTCTGAATTTCTATACTCCTTTGTCTTATTGTTTCTGTCATATTATGTCCTCTCGCTCTCCCAATATCTATTTCCATTGTTAAATATCCATTGTTTTCGTAATATTTTCTTCTCTTGCTCATACTCTCTCTTTTCTCATCTCTTTTTCTGATTTCTTTGAAGCATTCCTTTATAATTTCTCCTTTTTGTCCTAACTGAATCTTTTCTTCAAATTTCATCGCTCTTCTTCCCGCTTCGATTTCCAAATTATCCCTTTTCATTTCTTCCATTGTAATATAGTTCGGGGGTGCTTTGTCAGTTCCAATTAGCCATCTTATGTATGTGGTTTGAATTGCTTCTAACTTTTCCTGTCTTTCCCATCCCCATATTTCCGCTCCATACATCATAATAACCAATGCGTCAAATAGCATTAATCTGGTTTTTATGTTTCCTTTGAACTTTCTCTCTCCTATGCTCCACGTTTCCTTGGCTGCTATTATTGCTTCCCTTCTCAATTCTCCAATTTGTGCTTCAGCCCCCCCGTTTCTCTTGAACGTATACCCCAGATATTTAAATTATTTGGCTTTTTCTATATTTTGTCCCTTCCAGTACCAACTTTCCTCTCTTTCTCGTACTCCTCCTTTCTTGAATTTCATTATCTTTGTTTTCTTGACGTTAAGCTCTAACTTTCTCTTGTCCAGATATTTTTCCAACTTTCGGTCACCATTTTAAATAATTTTAATAATTAGGTAGTCTCTATTTAGCCCTTTGATTTGATATAAAATTCGATTTGAATCAATAATGTTTTGATAATAACAAACGAAAATCGTTGACCGCCATTTTCAACAATTTTGTAAAGTACCTACTGCTCACCTGACCATTTTAAATTATTACATTAATTAATTAAGTAGCCCATGTTCAGCCCTTAATTTGATACAAACTCGATATAATTCTGTACTGTTTTTGATAAAAACAAATTTTAATCGTCGGCCACCATTTTAAATCATGTTATTAATTAGGTACCTAGTTCTTATCCAGCCCTTGAATTTGATATCAAACTCGATATGATTATATAATTTTTTAATAAAAACAATTTACCATCGGTGGCCGCCATTTTCAACAATATTATAAAATTAGTGCCCACCTGGTAACTAAATGTCAAACTCGGTATTATTCTATAATTTTTTCAATAAACACAAAATGCAGATTGTCGACCATCATTTTCAATAATATTAAAATCTACCTAGTGCTTCTTTATTAACGCTCTAACCCTTTAATTTAACATCAAATTCGATGAATTTGTGATACTTTCCGGTGAAAAAGTTCCATATTTACTTACTATTTTTAAATATGTTAATAATTTTACTCTGAATGATCTTAAACTTCTAACATCTATTTTTGGGACTGTCAAAAAAAAAATGCACACACACAACACACACAATCTCGAAAATACTTTATTCCTATTCTATGGATCGTAAAACGTACTTATTCATTAAAAACTCACACTCGAAAATTTCAACCCGTCACAAATACCTCCCCTTATAAAATATAAGGCAAGAGGTAAAAAGAACTGACAATCGTTTAAATGTAATTTTTGATTCTTCGACTAAATCCCAGAGAACTTTAATTTGATAATACATTTGAAAATAATTGAATATTTTTTTTAAAAATAATTGAAAATCGCATAAATGTCATTTTTTACATTTTTACTAAACTTATTTCCCCGAGAGCTTTAAACTGACACCAAACTCGGTATAATTTGAATAATTTTTATACAAAATTGACAATCGTTCAAATGTTATTTTTATTTTTCTACTAGAATTATTTTCCCGAGAGCTTTTAATTTGATACCACACACGATAGTATTTTGATAAAAATAAATAAGTTATGTTTATAAAGTTGGTACCACTGGTTGTGTGTGTGTACAATTAATATTCTACTTTTTTGAAATTGCAGTATTTTTGTCCATGATCATATGAAATTGGTTTCTACACAAAATTTGAATTATTATGACAGTCGTATAGTTAATTACATGAACATGAAATTATTAAAATGTAAATAAAACTATTTATTAGATTAGTATAATAAGTAGAATTTGGCGAGAGGTCGTGTGCTGGCCACATCAGATTTTTTTCTACTAGAATTATTTTCCCGAGAGCTTTAATTTAATACCACACACGATAGTATTTTGATAAAAATAAAAAAGGTATGTTTATAAAGTTGGTACCACCAGTTGAATAAAGCTCATTAACGAAATTGAAGTCAGTTTTTGACTCAAGATTTTAAATATAAAATTTCAGTCCAAATTTCCAACGCGTTTTTAAGTTATCCAATATCCAGACAGACAGACAGAGTGACAGACCGACTTTTATTTAAATTATGTTTTTTGGGTTCAATAGGTTCTAAACTGTGTAGATTCACCAAAATCTCGAACTGTCAAAAAATCATACGATTACAATATACTTTCCTCTATACATAGGGTGAGTCAGCTAACTATTCCCTATTTGGATTTTTTATAACTTAGGCAATTTTTATCAGAAAGTGACGAAATTTTTGCAAAACATGAACTATCTAAAGGAATTTTTACTGCCGAAATTTCAAATCGATCAGACAAAAACTTCACGAGTGGTTCACTTCAATGTGAAAATTGGACCAATTAATCCAAAATTTCCAATTGCAGCCCAAACAGTCGTTCTAGGAGAGTGCAAGGATTGTTCAGCAATCCAGTGGGGATTTTCATCTGACCAATACCGATGATTGTGTCTATTAAATCCACCATCAAGATGAAAATGTGCCTCATCAGAAAACATGATGTTATTCAGATGACCAGGATTTTCATTCATTCGTTCAATTTCGTCTTCTGCAAATTCCAATCGGTTTGCTTTATCCTCTTCAGAAATTGCCTGCAGAATTTGAATCTTATAAGGATGCCACTTAAGGTTCTTTAAAATCCTACAAATAGTCGTTTGACTAATCATTAATTAATTAATCATTATTTCAGTCACCAATTGGGAAGCAATAGAGCAATAATGATAAAACTTTGCGAACAAAACTCAAGTGGCTACTGTATTTACAGCAAAAATTTGGCGGACTTTACACAAAAACTTTAGACTTTACAAACAAATGAAATAGGGAACACTTAGCTGACTCACCCAGATCGGGGAAGTAAAAATGGACTCGATACTATGATTATAACTTTTTTTGGATAAAACAAATGCGGGCCTACGGCCTCCGTTTTCTACAGGTTGGTGGAGGTGAAATGCGAACATAGGGAACATACATGACAATCGAACATTCATGGCAGGTATCTTGATATATTTTGTAGTATAGTGTCACAAAACGAAGTAATGAGAATTTGTGTGGCAAAAAGAGTAATCAATAACAAAAATAATAATTAAATCTAAAAGTGCATGTAAACTTTCTCGTTCTGCTCGTACACATACATTATTATGGAAAGAAAATATTTTAAATGAAAATAAAAATTTCAGTAATATGACAGCTACTTTGACATTTACAGTACTTATTCCATGTAAATCAAGACGCCTAGCATGATAACTCCATTGCCATATATTGCCCTATGTTCGCATTTCACCTCCACCAACCTGTATAATTTTATACTACATCATTCTTAAGCAAGAATGTAAGCTCATTAACGAAATTGAAGTCAGTTATTGGCTCAAGATTTTAAATATAAAATTTCAATCCAAATTTCCAACGCGTTTTTAACTTATCCAATATCCAGACAGACAGATAGAGTGACAGACCGAGTTTTATTTAAATTATGTTTTTTGGGTTCAGTAGGTTCTAAACTGTGAAGATTCACCAAAATCTCGAACTGTCAAAAAATCATACGATTACAATATACTTTCCTCTATACATAGATCGGGGAAGTAAAAATGGACTCGATACCTACTATGATTATAACTTTTTTTGGATAAAACAAATGCGGGCCTACGGCCTCCGTTTTATATAATTTTATTCTACATCATTCTTAAGCAAGAATGTAAGTTTGGCAGGCACAGTAAATGTTGTGTGTATATCAAACTTGATTAGGTACCTATATAAATTTAAGAAATTATCATTTATTATTATTTCCATGAAAACAAAATCCGATCGTCGGTCGCCATTTTTAACTATTTTATAAAGTAGCCCACATTTAGCCCTTTAATTTGATACCAAAGTCAATGATTTGGTGAAAACATCCGGTAAAATTATAAAACCGGAAGTTACAAAAAACTGGTTATAATTTTTACTTTGAATGTACCTACTATTAATACTCCTAATGCCTTTTAATGTGACTGTACTTTTAAGTGACTGTCAAAATAAATTTTTTTAAAAATAATATTAAAATTGATGAAAATGTTAAAAACATTTGTGCTCCAACATTCTTTACCGGTTATAATTTACAAATTACTCGTATTATATCTATTACTTAAAATAAATTCTTGTGAAATTTCAAACTGTAAACGTCAGTAAATGACAGCCGTCATACAACCGCTCAGTCATTCTTCTTTTTTTCAATAAAATCTACCTACTTGGATCCTAAATTATTTTGCAAAACCTGTACTTTTATTAAATGTCTAAATTAAATAAATTTTTCTAAAAATAGTATAAAAATTAACAAAAATATTTTCAAAATTTACGGTCTCTCTCTTAGTACTTGAAATAATATACAAATTACTACAAAATAAAAATAAATGCATTTATAATCATAAAATTGTAAATATCACTAAATGACATCTGTCAAACTACCATTCCATCAACAATCAAAAAAACAAAAATTAATTCCAATGAAGGTGGATCCAAGAAAATTTTATGGTTTTTATGGTTTTTCTCATTCATTATGGTTTAAAAAAATTTCAAATATATAAAAGAATCAGCTTTAAACATATATCTATAAGTAGAAAAAAAAAATTTTCATAAAAACTTGAACCATAGAATTTCTAGAGGTCATGAAAGTTTCATGATGAAAGTATAGATCCTCCATTCCCTTTTAATATATATGACTGTGTTTATACGACCTCACACTCGCTTCGCTCGCGAGTAACATAACGAATTAATTTCGGGCCTCAAATGAATCCAATTTTACATTTAGATTAAAATTGAATTTTAAATGTCATTTTGACATTGACAACTGTCACTTTGACATTGATTGCTGTCACTTTGATATTGATTGCTGTCACTTTGACATACGCAATATTTTCAATTAAATAATTATACATTTAAAATTGTTGCAAAATCCGAAAGTGGATTTGTCATCTGACAAATTCATTTGTTACGAAATGTTTTACTGAATTTAGATTGCGACTATGTTCTCCATAGGCGGGTAACCAAATTAGTAACAAATCTTTAAACATATTTAACCAAATAATTAGAAGTTTTGGAAAGAAGAATTATTTAGAAAATTGTTCCTCTTGACGAGTTCTACGAGTATCACTGGTTAAAATTAATGTATAGTGTGGCTCAAGATAATTGCAAAAGTTTACCTGGCCTCCTTATGATGGGCTGACCGTGGGCCGACCCATAACAGCGGGACGATTTGCTACATGTATAATTTTTATTGATTTTTAATTTCAATAATTAAATTAAAGTTCAATATAGAAAATTTTTAAACTTACTTTTCTCAACCGAAACCATACTGCTTTCGCTGCTATCTTGGCTGACATCCATTTCATCCATTTCGTTGATGTTTATAAATAACAAGGATACATAAACAATATATTTTCGTTACTTAGGACAGCGTTGTTTGTTTTAATTTAAAAATTAATTGTTGTACGAAAAAATACTTGGCGCTAATATCATGTCAATCATGAACAATGTTTAGTTGATCATCGCTGTATACGGGCTAAACGGGTTATATAGTTTACATGGAATACTGAACTGCCTTACTTTTTATTTTCTATAATATTTATTTCCATACTTGGAAAACGTCATTTTGACTGTAAATATTTTTTGACATTATTTTTATTATAGGTAGATAACTTCAGAGTGCATTTTTACGTCAAAAATTTTTAAATTTTTAAATACACAATTTTTGAACTATAAAAAAAGTAAATAAACACATCGACACTTAAGTTATATAGGTTAGGTACTTACATTAATTTCAAAATCATGATAAACATGGTGTATTATCATCCTGTCTAGTATTAATAAAATGACAACTGTCAAACCACCAACTTTCGTTATTCATCTTAAAAATTACATGGATAGCTCAATCTAATATGAAAATGGCCACTAAATGCATGTTTTTTAAAAATTTCTCATACATTATGAATAAAAAAAAATCCAAAACATATGTAAGAATATAGTCTAAAAAAATATCTATTTTATATAAAAAAATTCATAAAAATCGCTTAAACCATTTAACTTCTAGACGTTCTGAAAAGTTTCAACTTGAAAGAAATATAGTGAACCCAAGCTCTTTTAAATATATGGAAGCACTTTTAATATATGGATAGCGTCAGGCCCCGCTATGCGAGTCTGCGGCTAGGTCGCGCTAAGCGCGACAGGGGGGATTCGACCGCTTCGCGTGCTCAAGCTCCACGGACCCTGGAGGGATTCGGCCCTTCGGGGCTCAAATGAATCAAATTTCACATTTAGATTAAAATTCTTGAATTTTAAATGTCACTGTGACATTGACAGCTGTTAACTAATAATAAAATACCGGATGTTAAACAAAAGTAGATCATCCAAAACAATTTTTATTAATCATATACCTGCATTAGCTCTCACAAAAACTCTTAACCCGGCACCGGACAGGCGGGGTCTTACAGACCCCACGTTGATGTTAACCGTCACTATTTCCGTATTTCTGCGCTTTCGCGGTCACGCCTCTGAATAGCTTCCACGTAGGTATCCCTCTAACTAATGTGAAGCGCAGTTCAGTTGTTATTGTGAATGCAGTGAGTGTACAATGTTTTAAACACGTGTGGGGTCTAATAAACCCCACCTGACCGCTTACGTGACAATTTTATAGCACTTTTCTGGTAAGTCATTTTTGTGAATTCCGATAATATTTGCGCTTTATTAACTACAATTTTTTAGAATTATGGCCAGTAACACTTACGAAAATAAACAGGAACGTCTGTTACAACTTTGGTCAGAGCTCGATAAAGATGAAGCTGAACAAGAAGGTTATATAGAATCAGAATACGGAAGTGACAACGTGACTGATGATTATGAGAATGTGCGAGGACAGGACCAAGAAAGTAGTTTTATTTATACCTAATGAATATTATGTTTAAGTTTCTTGTGCATATTTCATTTATATATAATAAATTTGATTTATTTTAGTTTTTATTTTTTTAATATTAGATGATATTTTTTTAGATTTCAGTGTACTAAATTTTGTATTTCTTATTGACACAGTACTTTCTGAGTTTTTTGCTGGAATTCATATGGTTTTATTTAACAAAAAAATATGATACATTTTTTAAATCTTAAATATTAGATAAATAAACAATAACCTATACACAAAAAAAGCTCAAAAAGACAGGTTTCACGTAAAAAAAATATATTTTTTGAAAACAAAAACCATTCAAGCAATTATTGATATAGTTTTAATAAACACGATTTTTTGTCAAAAAATACCAAAAAATTTAATGTGGTCTAAAACACATTCAAAAAGATATGGGGTCTGTTTAGACCCCACCCGGCATGTCTCGTAACTTTTGGTCACCTGTCCGTTGCCGGGTTAATTTGATACAAAACAAAATTTGACGTTTAAATATAATTTTTTTTTGTAAAAAACAATTCCCAATCATCGAATGATATTTATTAATTTTAAAAAATTAACCTCAACAAACAAAGTTTTACGTAAGAATTCGTTAACACTTCTATGGCAATCGTAATCGATTGGATGTAATGAATATTATTTTGTGTTTAAAAGGGTGGCCGTAGATTGGCGGCCATTTTGGATTTCTTTTTTCGAAAGTCCTTTTCAAATGATTTCATATAATACCAAACACGAGATGGTTCGTACAACTTCGTGTTCAAAACGGTGGCCGTTGACTGGCGGCCATTTTGGATTTCTTTTTTCGAAAGTCCTTTTCAAATAATTTCAAATGATACCAAACAAGACATAGGTCGGACAACTTCGTGTTCAAAATGATGGTCGGTGTTTGGCGGCCATTTTCGATTTCTTTTTTCAAAAGCCATTTTCAAAAATGTTTTTTAGGTGGCTATTGCATAAATACTTAGTTCTTTTACGTATCCTTTGACATCCGTAAAGTGTCACATTTTTTGACATCTGTCAAAATGACTACTTTACTGCCGCATTTACTTCATGGCCGCTTTTACTTCACGGCCGCATTTACTTTACCGCCGCTAAATTACAAATTTATTTAATTTTAATTGGTAAATATATTTAGAAGAACTTACCTACAACTTAGTAAGCCTAAATTATATAAATAAAATTATATATGATAACATAAAATTATATATTTTTTGATAGCCACCTAAAAAATGGTGTGTGCACCTCTGCTTAAAAGTGTTTTTAGCCTCACCTGAATTGCTGGCCTCGGCCTACGCCTGCAAACTTCAGATTCGGCCAAAAAAGATCACTTTTACAGCCTTGACACAAATAACTATTATATGATATCAAACACGACATGATTCGGACAACATTGTAATTAAATTTTATTTATTTATTAAAAAATTTATATAACAAATACAATCATGGCACACTCTCACCACTTTTTTGTTAAATTTTCAGTTATTAATTAATAAGTCTGCTATTATAGTACCTATTGTCTGGATATTTGGCAAAATTATAGAATAAACCATCCTCTATTGATCTATAATAAGACACATAAATTTATTTTATAAAATCAAAAAGTCACTGTTTTTCAACTGTCCTTCGACTACCACGTCATCTAAAATATTTATATACTCAAAAAGCACTACGTCTCATTAACCTCTATCAAATAAAAATAGTTCATCAAAATCGGTTGAACAGTTTAGGATGTAGGCGATTTGAAAAACGGTTGCTAAGCTACTGAAAATATTAGTGCATCATGGCTTTTAGTATATAAGAAGCGTTATGACCCGCAATTGTAACAATTTTCACATTTAGACTTTACCGAAAAAAAATGTTATCTTTTCTTATGATGAAATTATAATTATTTATTTACAACTTCAAATTATTCAACTTCCTTCTTCAATATAATATTTAGTTAAACCATTAAAATTTTAGAATACTTAGAATGTGTAATAAAAAATTAAAAAATAATCCTGGTTATCCAACTAAAAACAAAAGACGATTGTCGAACGTCGTTTTGAACAATATTGTCAACCCTTATCAAAACCTTAAATTTGATATAAAATTTGAAATGATTGTGTTATTTTGAAAAGAAAAAATCTGCTGTGACCAGCACAGTACTTCCCCGACTATAAGTTTTAATAACTTACTTTCGTAACGCCTTTAATTTTATGTTTCATACTCTGAATTATTAACAATAATTTATTTTCTAAATAGTAACATGTGTACAGATACAAATTTTAAATACGATTTGTAGATGACAAAAATATAATCCATCATTTGAAATGGAAAATATTGTGATAAATTAATTATTTATCGAAATATTTAAGCAACGTACTACGTTCGGTTTGGGGATTGCTACAAAAATAACTGGATTCTTAAGATTTGTATTAAAACCTTAAATGTAAAATTTGGTTGTTAAATGTTTGATATTTTTTTAGTTATCGTCCACAAAATATTGTAACATACACACAACCACGCACAGACATCATCTCGAAAATACTTTATTCGTATTCTATGGATTGTAAAACGTACTTATTCACTAAAAACTCACACTTGAAAATTGTAACTCCTCACAATACCTCCCCTTATAGAATATAATGCGGGAGATAAAAACAACTGACCATCGTTTAAATGTTGTTATTAATTCTCCAAGTACATTTTTTCTTCAGAGAACTTTTGATAATACACTTGAAGAAATATGAATAATTGTTTGAGAAAAACTTGAATATCACATAAATGTCATTTTTACATTTTTCCTAAACTTATCTCCCCGAGCGCTTTAAATTGACACCAAACTCGCTATAATTTGAATAATTTATTTAAAAAAACAATTGACGATCGGTTAAATGTTGATTTTATTTTTCTACTAGAATTATGTTCCCGAATGCTTTAATTTGATAAAAATAAAAATAGTTATGTTTATAAAGTTGGTACCACTGGTTGAATAAAGCTCATTAACGAACTAGAAGTCAGAAATTGGGTTAAGATCTTAAATATAAAATTTCAGTCCAAAATTCCAACGCGTTTTTAAGTTATGCAACATCCAGACAGACTAACAGACCGACAGACTAACAGACCGACTTTTTTAAAATTATGTTTTTGGGTTCATTAGGGTATGGCGCGCCGTTTCGGAAAAAATTATTCACATTATTAATATATTTAGTTGGTGTTAAAAAAATATTTTAATAAAAACTTTAACCATAGAATTTCTAGAGGTCATGAAAATTTCATGATTACGATATAGATCCTCCATTCCCTTTTAATATATATGATATTGTAGATGACGTGGTAGTCGAAGGACAGTTGAAAAACAGTGACTTTTTGAGTCCTTGGATACAGTCATTTCTAATTAAATAAATTTATGTGTCTTATTATAGATCAATAGAGGATGGTTCATTCTATAGGTTTGCCAAATATCCATATCCATATTAATTAATAACTGAAAATTTAACAAAAAAGTTATGAGAGTGTGCCATGATTATATTTGTTATATAAATTTTTTAATAACTAAATACATTTTATTATAAAAAAAAATGGTCGTCAAGGTTCGTGTGAAAATAAAAATTGACGTGCCGAGAGGTAAACCCTTCCCAGCGTGGTTCATTTAATTTTTCATTTACTAATAGACCTATCCTGTTGAACTTCGGTTGCGCGCGCATGCTTGGGCATCCGGTTTAGAGGAAGTGAGTACGATAGATACAAAGTAACATGTGTTGAGTGAGACGACACAACTGCTGCGCAGTACGCTATGACAATAGAAAGTGCGGCTAGTTGAAGTTTGACATTTCTTATTTTAAATTTTTTAAATGTAGGGGAAAAGTTTAATTCAATTTAATGACATTGCACAATTTGAACAATTTAGTACGCAACAGACATGAAACAAATGAATAAAATCGTAAAAAAATTGAAATTAAATTTTGACATTTGTACAAATCTGTCAAAATACGCCCGCATCACCAGAATTGGTCTATTGATGTCACTTCCTTTTGCCACAAGCATGCGCACAGCGTACTGCGCACCAGCTTGCTGTCTCACTCAACACAATGTTACTGTGTATCTATCGCACTCACTCCTTCTGACAGGATAGGTCAATTGCGAGGTTAGGCATTCAGTACGCACTTTCACAGTTTATACCAGTCATGCGCAGACGGCAGTTTTCAGTAGTTCTCTGTTAGCTCTCCGCTTGTTTTGCCAGCGTGGTGGGGATTGTCCACCCTGGCATCACACGGTTCACGGTTGTGGCATCAGACACTGAGTTGAGTCGTACTGATGAGGTCTCAAAGACCGAAACAGCTGTCTACGACTGTACTCTGTCTGTTGTATTTGTTGTATTTCTGGGTCTATGTCTTGTTTGGTATATATGAAAGCATTTGAAAAGGACTTTCAAAAAAAGAAATCCAAAATGGACGCCATTCACCGTCCACCATTTTGAACACGAAGTTGTCCGACCCATGTCGTTTTAATAACTAAATAAATTTTAAACACAAAATTGTCCGAATCATGTCGTGTTTGATATCATATAAAATCATTTTTGAAAAAGACTTTTGAAAAAAGAAATCGAAAATGGCCACCAATCAACGGCCATTATTTTGAACACGAAGTTGTCCGACCTATGTCTTGTTTGGTATAACATGGAAGCATTCGATAAGGACTTTCGAAAAAAGAAATCCAAAATGGCCGCCATTCACCGTCCACCATTTTGAACACGAAGTTGTCCGACCCATGTCGTGTTTGGTACCATATGAAAGCATTTGAAAAGGACTTTCGAAAAAAGAAATCGAAAATGGCCGCCATTCAACGTCCACCATTTTGAACACGAAATTGTCTGAACCATGTCGTGTTTGGTATCATATGAAAGCATTTGACAAGGACTTTCGAAAAAAGAAATCCAAAATGGCCGCCATTCAACGTCCACCATTTTGAACACGAAGTTGTCCGACCCATGTCGTGTTTGGTATCATATTAAAGCATTTGAAAAGGACTTTCGAAAAAAGAAATCCAAAATGGCCGCCATTCAACGTCCACCATTTTGAACACGAAGTTGTCCGAATCATGTCGTTTGGTATCATATTATGAAATCATTTGAAAAGGACTTTCGAAAAAGAAATCCAAAATTGTGGCTAATCAACAGCCACCATTTTAAACAAAAAATAATATACATATTACATCTAATCGATGCCATAGAACTGTTAACCCTTTCAATACTGCGGGGATATATACGTCCCAAAATATTTTCAAAAAATTCTGTACTCAAATTTACTCATTTAAATTACATTGGGATGGGATAACTTAGTAGTTTATGGTTCATTTAACATTTTTGAATGGATAGTACTATACCACTAGCACATGCGTCAGTGAAAACCAGTCGTTTATCACACGTGGTTGCTTTTATTGTCATATAAGACTGTATTTTGATAGTGTAGAGATAAATCTGACATTATTTTCTAATTGTAATACATCATATTAGTGACAGGTAAGTTGTGTATACAGTATTTTGCAAGGAAAGCTTGTCTATACAGTAAAAATTAGGGTTCTGGGATAAATATATTCCTGCAGCAATATTGTATGGGATATATTTGTCCCAACAGTACTATGAAGCTATACCAACAAACATTCAGGTGTGTCTTCTTAGTACTGCAGGGACATTATTGTCCCAGTAATCGGTTCACTTTAATTATTGCAGGGACAAAACTGTCCCAGGCCTTTTTTCAAAAAAGAATAAAAAATAAAATTTCAAACTATGCTTATAAGTATTGCTTATATAATAGGATGTGATTTCAGTTATATTTACGTTGTTAAGTTTATTAGCCAAAAGTCGTATTGAAAGGGTTAAAGAATTCTTACGAAAAACTTTGTTTTTTAAATTGAAAAATGGCATTCGATAATTGGAAATCGTGGACTTTCGAAAAAAGAAATAAAAAATGGCCGCCAATCTAAAACCACTATTTTGAACACGAAGTTGTCCGAACCATCTCGTGTTTGGTATCATATAAAAGCATTCGAAAAGGACTTTCGAAAAAAGAAATCCAAACTGGTCGCCAAACAACGGCCACCATTTTTAACACGAAGTTGTCCGAAGCATCTCATGTTTGGTATCATATTATTATGAAAGCATTTGAAAAGAACTTTTAGAAAAGAAATCCAAAATGGCCGCCAATGAACGACCATCATTTTGAACACGAAGTTGTCCGAACCATGTCGTGTTTGGTATCTTATGAAAGCATTTTAATCTAAATGTGAAATTGGATGCATTTGAGGCCCGAAGGGCCGAATCCCTTCAGGGTCCGCGAAGCTTGAGCCCGCGAAGCGGGCGAATCCCCCTTGTCGCGCGGCAGCGCGACCTAGCCGAAGGCCCGCGTAGCGGGGCCTGACGCTAGTCATATATACTAAAAGGTATAGTGTGGTGATTCATCACCTTAGCAACTATACGTTTTTTTGCTCTAAAATTTGTATGGTTTGGACGATTTTAATGAAACTTTTTTTATACGATAAAGGGTTAATTTATCTAGTGATTTTTCTATATTTTATTGTTGTAGGGAGCACAGTTTGCGTGAGAAATAATAAAAACTCACTGTTTTTTCACTCCTTAGCAACGGGCATTATACTTTATTCGATTGTTTTTTTCATTTGACATATAGGTAGAGGATGAATTTGACTATATTTCTATGCATGTTTCAACCCCATTTTGGGTATATTAAGAAAGTTATAAAGAAAAAACCGAAAAATGCACGGAACGCAAATGGGAGTATGCCATGGAATTTTTGTTTTCTTTTTATTAAAATAATTTTTTAGTCTAGTGTCAGATTTGACGTTTCCATTTTGAAATTTTACTCTTTCATATTTGATAAGGTACAAATATTTTGAAAATTTTATTGAGTATTTAAAGATGGAGCATGCATTATATTATATGTTTTTGTATAAATATGTAATATTTTTTTGAATATTTCTATTCAATTTTACAATGCACTGTGAAGATGCATCATGTTACTTATTACTCTCCAATTTATAGTATATTTTGACCCAAATGTAAATGTTCAATTAAAATTATATCAAATTTCCGTGGATAATACTATGTATAATTCCCAGAATTTTAAATTTAACAAACGTGTTAAAAATGGAGTGCCATAATCGGGATTTTTTAATTGTACTTGAGTTTGAATTTGGCGCACCCAGACAGAGGATTAGGGGACAGCACATTAACAACCGAACAATCACGAGACACGGCGCGGATCTAGATTGTAATTATTGCACTTGTATAAAAAAATCTGTTTTACACATAAGTATGTATGGTATTAACTAGCACCGAGGGGTACAAAAATGCTTCAATGATCGGCATTTGTTTTAGATTTAACAACTATGTGAGCACTAACTTTATAAAATTGTTGAAAATAGCGGCCAACGATGGTCAATTGTTTTTATCAAAAGATTATGTAAGTAATCATAATCATATCGCGTTTGATATCAAATTCAAGGGCTGGATCAGGGCTATATAATTAATAAAATTATTTAAAATGGTGGCCGAAGATTAGAATTTGTTTTTATAAAAAATAATATAGAATTTTATAAAATTAAGGGCTAAATATAGGCTACTTCATTAATAAAATAATTTAAAATGATCAGAGGTGATCACTACTTTTCAAAATTGTTGAAAACGACAGCAAACGATTTTCGTTTGTTTTTACCAAAAATTATTGAAGCAAATCGAATTTGATATCAAATCAAAGGACTAAATAGAGGCTACTTAATTAATAAAATTACTTAAAATGGTGACCGGCGATTGCCATTTGTTTTGATCAAAATCAATATAAAATTATATCGAGTTTGATGTCAAATGAAAGAGTTAGATAAGGGTTAATCAATTAATAAAATTATTTAAAATGGTGACGGTAACGACTGCCATTTGTTTTTATAAAAAAATGTCAGAATCCTATTGAGTATGATATCAAATTAGATGTCTTGATGAGGGCTGATATAAGATTGTTCAAAATGGAGACCGACATAAAATTGTTAAAAATCATATTGATTTTTATTTGAAAGTAAAAGTCTTGATGATGAGGACTGATGTACTCAATAAGTGATGAAAATGATAATGCGTGATTAGCTTCAGTTTTTTTTTTTCATATTGAGTTTGATGTCAAATTCAAGGGCTGGATAAGGGCTACATAATTAATAAAATTATTCAAATTGTTGGTCGACGATTGTCATTTACTTTTATCAAAAACAATATAGAATTATATCAGTTTGATATCAAATTAAAGGATTGGACATGGGCTACCTAATTAATAAAATAATAAAAATCGTTCAGGTGAGCACTAGGTACTTTATAAAATTGATGAAAATGGCGATTGTCATTTGTTTTTATCAAAAAATTATTAAATTAAATCGAACTTGATTTAAAATTAGAGGGTTTAAATTAAAGGGTTAAAGAAAGGTTAAGGGTTAATAAAATTATTTAAAATGGTGGCAGACGATTGACATTTGTTTTTATTTAAAAAATACAATATCGAGTTTGATGTTAAATTACAGAGCTAGATGAGGGCTAATTAATAAAATTATTTAAAATGGTGGTTGACGATTGTCTTTTGTTTTTACTTCCTTGTACGGAGTAATAAGGAAGTATTGTAATCGCGAAAAATTTCGGTTTTCAGATTTTGATGGAAATATCCGTTTTGACCTTTTCTGAATCCATTATGACTAGTTTCGTCGTGACGTCTGTACGTACGTGCGTGCGTACGTACGTGCGTACGTACGTACGTACGGACGTATGTGTGTCGCATAACTCAAATACGGTTAGACGTAGAAAGTTGAAATTTTGTATTTAGGACTGTTATAGCATCTAGTTGTGCACCTCCTATTTTTGGTTTCAATCTATAAACCGGAAGTAGTACTTTTTAAAAATATTTCGATAAATATTTAATTTAACACAAATTTTTTTATTTTAAATGAAAGATTATGTGATTATTATCTACAATCGGTATTTTATAAATTTTTCTGTATCTTCTATCATTTAAGAATAACTAAAGTATATACTTATAATTTATTATTTCGGTATCTTGTACTCCATGATCGTTTAACATTTGTTACTACGTAAAATTTAAATGATTATGACATGACAGTGACAAAGTGACAAAATATGCTTTATATCTTCTTCTGTAGTTTAAATAAAATGACTAAAATATATTTGTGAGTATACTAGTATAATAAGTTAAAAGAATTTTTTATATTATTCTACATTTTAGTTATTAAGAAAAGTATGAACACACAAGGCGTACAAGGAAGTCATGTGGTGCCCACGTCAGATTTTAAAAAAAAAATGTTATAATCATACTTATTGAGTATGATATCAAATTAAATGTCTTGATAAGAGTTGATACAAGATTGTTCAAAATGTTTATTATTTTAAAATTATAAAAATCATATTGATTTTAATATCAAAGTAAAAGGTCTTGATGACGAGGAGTGATATACACAATAAGAGTTAAATATGATTGTGGGTGATTAACTTCGCGTCTTTTGTTTTTAGTTGGATAACCAGGATATTTCTTTTATTACACATACTTATTATGTTATTTTATTTTAAAATTTTAATGGCTTAACTAAAATTTATATTAAAGAAGAAAGATGAATAATTTGAAGTTGTAATTAAATAATTATAATTTCAACATACAATTTTTTTTCGGTAGAGCCTAAATGTTAAAATCGTTATAATTGAGGCACGAAGTGCCGAATCGTCCCACATTCAGGGTCGGCGGAGCTTGAGTCCGCGAAGCGGGCGAATCCCCCTTGTCGCGCGGCAGCGCGATCTAGCCGAAGGCCCGCGTAGCGGCGCCTGACGCTAGTCTTATATACTAAAAGGCTTAGAGTTGTTGATTTTTTCGTCAAACTAGCAACGCATTTACAACTGCACAACGTTATGAACGAATTATCCGATTTTCATGATTTTTTTACGAGGTGATAGAGGGTGTCGAGACGCAAAAACCTTTGTATAGTTCAATTGTTTTTGATTTTCTTTTGTTTGAGAAAAATGCCAAAAACTGACTTTTTGCTTTTCGTTAATAACAAATGAATGGTTTAATCTATCGATTTAAAAATTAGTACACATAGTAAGGGATTAATAGGGAGTCCATGCGACCAGGTCTCAATGTTCCAGATAGAATAGTTTTTTAGTTATTAATTAAAAACTGAAACTTTTCTTAATTAATATAATTAATAGAAGAAATTTGTTAATTATATTGAATTATAATAGAAGGAGCGTAAATATTTTTAATATTTTCATCAATTTTAGTACTACTTTTAAAAAAATTATTTTATTTTGACAGCCATTTCAAGTACAGTCCTACCAAGTAAGCACTAACTTTATAAAATTGTTGAAAATGGCGACCAAAGATTGTCATTTGTTTTTATCAAAAAATCATATTGAGTTTGATATCAAATTCAAGGGCTGGATAAGGGCTACCTAATTAATAAAATTATTTAAAATGGTGGCCGACGTTTGTCATTTATTTTTTTAAAACAATATAGAATTATATCAAGTTTGATATCAAATTAAAGGGTTGAAAATGGGCTATCTAATTAATAAAATAATATAAATCGATCAGGTGAGCACTACTTTATAAAATTGTTGAAAATGGCGACCAACGATTGGTGGCCGACGATTGTCATTTATTTTTATCAAAAACAATATAGAATTATATAAGTTTGATACCAAATTAAAGGGCTGGACATGGGCTACCTAATTAATAAAATAATTTAAAACTGTCAGGTGAGCACTACTTTATAAAATTGTTGAAAATGGCGACCGATTGTCATTTGTTTTAATCAAAAAATTATTAAATCAAATCGAATTTGATTAAAAATTAAAGGGTTTAAATAAAGAGTTAAAAAATAAAGGCTACCTTATTAATCAAATTATTTAAAAAGGTGGCAGACAATTGACATTTGTTTTTATTTAAAAAAAAAACAATATCAAGTTTGATGTCAAATTAAAGAGCTAGATGAGGGCTAATTAATAAAATTATTTAAAATGGTGGCCCACGATTGTCTTTTGTTTAAAAAAAATATGTTAGAATCATACCCAGGAAACACAAATATATACGTACTACATATATATATCATGTAGCAGCCATTATATCAAAGTAAATTGCGATGTCACTCATACATATAAAAACTTGTTATTTTTAATCAAACATGTCCGCCACAACCCTATATAACAATTATATAATAATCATATTCCAGAGTTACGTCATAATTATATAGCGCTGATATAGATATTATGAAGTTTTATAATTGATTTTAATTTTAATTCTTTTCAATTTTTTTAAAAAAACGAGACACTCTTACGGCCTAAAGTTGTATGTTTATTAGTAATCGATTAGTAAGGCACTATGTTAGCAATTTAAATCTAGACAATTACAACAATTTCTAAACGTCCTCGTTCCTCCTTCTTCGGTGGGATTCGAACTTGGGATCTTATTGCTGACAGCTACAGCGCCTTTGACCGCGCGACCATCCTGGCTTGTTGATTTATAGTGAATGATAGTGTTATAGTTATAGCAATAATACCAGTATTTTTAATTACGTACGGGATTTACAAAGCTAGTTAAGTATATTGTGTATATTTTGTACTACCTACTGGAATCAAAATATTTACCTTAAAATTATATTTGACGTATCAAAAAGTACAATTCTTTAGTTGAAAGACTACATATTTCTTTACAAAACAAACAAATTATTTGAAAAAAATCAATTATGTTTATTAAACAAATATATATATTTTCCATTATTGAAAGATTTTATTTATTTGAGATAAAACAATTACTAATAGGTTATCACACCGACTACCGACTTTGTGCGCATGAACTTCTCCAGCCGCATATGCTTACAAATATAAGAATAAAATTTTATTTAAATAAATAAACTGGCACTGGTAACAAAAAAATGTTGCATGCGTACAGATGACATAAAGTAATCTAAAAATATATAATAGATTAATAAAATTCTTATTTAAATGGAATATAATATTCAAGTAGAATACATACAATGTAACTATCTTCAAATAATATATTTAACTATATAAAGAGTATATTATTTGTGTTATATAATTGAGATATATTTTGACATAGATAATATATTCCATTAATAATATCGTAGAGATATTCCACAGTGAGAAATATTATGTATAGTCTACATAAAAATGCTATAATATATTGAAATTTCTTTGTGATATCTTACCTATATAATTTTTACAAGTGTGTTTGCTGGGTACCTATTGAATATGATATCAAATTAAATATCTTGATAAAAGAGCTGATACAAGATTGTTCAAAATGGAGACCGACGGTCGTCATTTGTTTATATCTTTAAATTGTTAAAATCATATTGATTTTAATATCAAAGTAAAGGTCTTGATCTTGATGATGAGGAATGATATACACAATAAGTGATAAATATGATAGTGGGTGATTAGCTTCGGTTTTTTTCCTTTCAAAATAATAAAATCATTTCAAGTTTGATATATCAAATTAAAGGTTTTGATAAGGTACCTACAATATTGTTCAAGATGACGTTAGATACAATTTTTTTCGGTAGAGTCTAAATAAATGTTAAAATCGTTATAATTGAGGCACGAAGTGCTGAATCTTTCCATATTCAGAGTTCGCGGAGTTTGAGCTCGCGAAGCGGGCGAATCCCCCTTGTTGCGCGGCAGCACGACCTAGCTGACGGCCAGCGTAGTTCTGAACTAAAATATTTATGGCTTAACTAAAATTTATATTGAAGAAGGAAGAAGAATAATTTTAAATAATTATAATTTCATCATACAATTTTTTTCGGAAGAGTCTAAATGTTAAAATTGTTATAATTGAGGCACGAAGTGCCGAATCGTCTCACATTCAATGTCCGCGGAGCTTGAGCCCGCAAAGCGGGCCAATCCCCCTTGTCGCGCGGTAGCGCGACCTAGCCGCAGGCCCGCGTAGCGGAGCCTGACGCTAGTTAATATACTAAAAAAGCACTACGTCTCATTAACCTCTATCAAATAAAAAAAGTTTATCAAAATCGGTTGAGCCGTTTAGGTTGAGGCGATTTGAAAAACGGTTGCTAAGCGACTGAAAATATAGTGTATCATGCCTTTTAATACATAAGAAGCGTTAGGACCCGCAATTGTAACAATTTTAACATTTAGACTCTACCGAAAAAAATGTAATCTTTTCTTATGATGAAATTATAATTATTTAATTAAAACTTCATATTATTCAACCTCCTTCTTCAATATAAAATTTAGCTATATATAAAATTTTAAAATAGAATGTATAATAAAATAAAAACCAAAAGACGATTGTCGAACGTCATTTTGAACAATATTGTCAACCCTTATCTAAACCTTTAATTTGATATCAAATTTGAAATGATTATGTTATTTTGAGAAAAAAAACAGAAGCTAATCAATCACTATCATTTTATCACTTATTGTGTAAATCAGTCCTCATCATCAAGGCCTTTATACTTTGATATCAAAATTTGATTTGAACAATATTATGATATAAACAAAAAAATGACGATCGTAGGTTTCCATTTTGAACAATCCTGTAACAGCCCTCATGAAGACATTTAATTTGATATCATACTTTCTGACATTTTTATAAAAACAAATGACAATCGTCGGCCACCGTTTTGAATCATTTTTTTTATATCAAACTCGATATAATTTTATATTTTTCTTGACAAAAACAAATACCAACTTTCGTTCACCATTTAAAATTTTTTTATTAATTAGGTAGCCTCTTTTTAGCCCTTTGATTTGATATCAAATTCGATTTGAATCAATAATTTTTTGATAAAAACAAACGAAAATCGTTGACCGCCATTTTCAACAATTTTGTAAAGTACCTACTGCTCACCTGACCATTTTAAATTATTATATTAATTAATTAAGTAGCCCATGTTCAGCCCTTAATTTGATACAAACTCGATATAATTCTGTACTGTTTTTGATAAAAACAAATTTTAATCGTCGGCCACCATTTTAAATCATGTTATTAATCAGGTAGTTCTTATCCAGCCCTTGAATTTGATATCAAACTCGATATGATTATATAATTTTTTAATAAAAACAATTTACCATCGGTGGCCGCCATTTTCAACAATATTAGTGCCCACCTGGTAACTAAATGTCAAACTCGGTATTATTCTATAATTTTTTCGATAAACACAAAATGCAGATTTTCGACCATCATTTTCAATAATTTTAAAAGCTACCTAGTGCTTCCTTATTAACGCTCTAACCCTTTAATTTAACATCAAACTCCATGAATTTGTGATACTTTCCGGTGAAAAAGTTCCTTATTTACATTTCTATTTTTAAATATGTTAATAATTTTACTCTGAATGATCTTAAACTTCTAACATCTATTTTTGGGACTGTCAAAAAAAAAATGCACACACACAACACACACAATCTCGAAAATTTCAACCCGTCACAAATACCTCCCCTTATAGAATATAAAGCGAGAGGTAAAAAGAACTGACAATCGTTTAAATGTTATTTTGATTCTTCGACTAAATTTTGTTCCCAGAGAACTTTAATTTGATAATACATTTGAAAATAATTGAATATTTTTTTGAAAAATAATTGAAAATCGCATAAATGTCATTTTTTACATTTTTACTAAACTTATTTCCCCGAGAGCTTTAAACTGACACCAAACTCGGTATAATTTGAATAATTTTTATAAAAAATTGACGATCGTTGAAATGTTATTTTTATTTTTCTACTAGAATTATTTTCCCGAGAGCTTTTAATTTGATACCACACACGATAGTATTTTGATAAAAATAAATAAGTTATGTTTATAAAGTTGGTATCACTGGTTGTGTGTGTGTACAATTAATATTCTACTTTTTTTAAATTGCAGTATCTTTTTGTCCATGATCATATGAAATTGGTTTCTACACAAAATTTGAATTATTATGACAGTCGTATACTTAATTACATGAACATGAAATTATTAAAATGTAAATAAAACTATTTATTAGATTAGTATAATAAGCAGAATTTGGCGAGAGTTCGTGTGCTGGCCACATCAGATTTTTTTCTACTAGAATTATTTTCCCGAGAGCTTTAATTTAATACCACACACGATAGTTTTTTGATAAAAATAAAAAAGGTATGTTTATAAAGTTGGTACCACCAGTTGAATAAAGCTCATTAACGAAATTGAAATCAGTTTTTGACTCAAGATTTTAAATATAAAATTTCAGTCCAAATTTCCAACGCGTTTTTAAGTTATCCAATATCCAGACAGACAGACAGAGTGACAGACCGACTTTTATTTAAATTATGTTTTTTGGGTTCAATAGGTTCTAAACTGTGTAGATTCACCAAAATCTCGAACTGTCAAAAAATCATACGATTACAATATACTTTCCTCTATACATAGGGTGAGTCAGCTAACTATTCCCTATTTGGATTTTTTATAACTTAGGCAATTTTTATCAGAAAGTGACGAAATTTTTGCAAAACATGAACTATCTAAAGGAATTTTTACTGCCGAAATTTCAAATCGATCAGACAAAAACTTCACGAGTGGTTCACTTCAATGTGAAAATTGGACCAATTAATCCAAAATTTCCAATTGCAGCCCAAACAGTCGTTCTAGGAGAGTGCAAGGATTGTTCAGCAATCCAGTGGGGATTTTCATCTGACCAATACCGATGATTGTGTCTATTAAATCCACCATCAAGATGAAAATGTGCCTCATCAGAAAACATGATGTTATTCAGATGACCAGGATTTTCATTCATTCGTTCAATTTCGTCTTCTGCAAATTCCAATCGGTTTGCTTTATCCTCTTCAGAAATTGCCTGCAGAATTTGAATCTTATAAGGATGCCACTTAAGGTTCTTTAAAATCCTACAAATAGTCGTTTGACTAATCATTAATTAATTAATCATTATTTCAGTCACCAATTGGGAAGCAATAGAGCAATAATGATAAAACTTTGCGAACAAAACTCAAGTGGCTACTGTATTTACAGCAAAAATTTGGCGGACTTTACACAAAAACTTTAGACTTTACAAACAAATGAAATAGGGAACACTTAGCTGACTCACCCAGATCGGGGAAGTAAAAATGGACTCGATACTATGATTATAACTTTTTTTGGATAAAACAAATGCGGGCCTACGGCCTCCGTTTTCTACAGGTTGGTGGAGGTGAAATGCGAACATAGGGAACATACATGACAATCGAACATTCATGGCAGGTATCTTGATATATTTTGTAGTATAGTGTCACAAAACGAAGTAATGAGAATTTGTGTGGCAAAAAGAGTAATCAATAACAAAAATAATAATTAAATCTAAAAGTGCATGTAAACTTTCTCGTTCTGCTCGTACACATACATTATTATGAAAAGAAAATATTTTAAATGAAAATAAAAATTTCAGTAATATGACAGCTACTTTGACATTTACAGTACTTATTCCATGTAAATCAAGACGCCTAGCATGATAACTCCATTGTCATATATTGCCCTATGTTCGCATTTCACCTCCACCAACCTGTATAATTTTATACTACATCATTCTTAAGCAAGAATGTAAGTTTGGCAGGCACAGTAAATGTTGTGTGTATATCAAACTTGATTAGGTACCTATATAAATTTAAGAAATTATCATTTATTATTATTTCGATGAAAACAAAAACCAATCGTCGGTCGCCATATTTAACTATTTTATAAAGTAGCCCACATTTAGCCCTTTAATTTGATACCAAAGACAATGATTTTGTGAAAACATCCGGTAAAATTATAAAACCGGAAGTTACAAAAAACTGGTTATAATTTTTACTTTGAATGTACCTACTATTAATACTCCTAATGCCTTTTAATGTGACTGTACTTTTAAGTGACTGTCAAAATAAATAATTTTTTTTTTAAATAATATTAAAATTGATGAAAATGTTAAAAACATTTGTGCTCCAACATTCTTTACCGGTTATAATTTACAAATTACTCGTATTATATCTATTACTTACAATAAATCCTTGTGAAATTTCAAACTGTAAACGTCAGTAAATGACAGCTGTCATACAACCGCTCAGTCTTTCTTCAAATTTTTTCCAATAAAATCTACCTACTTGGATCCTAAATAATTTTGTAAAACCCTGTACTTTTAATAAATGTCAAAATGAAATAAATTTTTGTAAAAATAGTATAAAAAAAATCTGCTGTGGCCAGTACACGACCTCTCGCCTAATTCTGCTTATTCTACTAAACTCGAGACTAATCTAATAAATAGTTTTACTTACATTTTAATAGTTGCATGTTCATGTAATATGTAAACGATAATGTAAACCAAGATGCAAGCAAAAGATGTCAACTGTACTGTCACTGTCATAATCATTCAAATTTTATGTAGAAACAAATTTCATATCATGGACAACAAGATAGAATATTAATTGTACTTTATTTTATTGTTAAATACTACCAGATTCAGCAAATTGTATTTATAATTAACTGTACCCATAGATAATTATATTTTCTTTTATTTTTAATTGCTAAAATTGTCATAAATAAATAATGTAACAATATATTAAAGAAAAAGTTTATCAAGCTTCAAAAAGTACTACTTCCGGTTTTTGGATTTCTACCAAAATGTTATCCGGTGTTAAGATCCTTATTAAAACCTTAAATATGAAATTTGGTTATTAAAGGTTTGATACTTTTTCAGTTATCGTGGACGAAAAATCGTCAGTCCATACATTCATACAAACACACACACACACACATACACACACACAGACATCATCGTGAAAATAGTAAATTCGTATTATAGAGACCCTGAAACGTGCTTATCCACCAAAAACTCATACTCGAAAATTTTGACCCATTACAATACCTCTCTTATAGGATATGAGGCGAGAGGTAATTAACAAAAATATTTTAAAAATTTACGGTCTCTCTCTTAGTACTTGAAATAATTTACAAATTACTTCAAAATTAAAATAAATGCATTTAAAATCATAAAATTGTAAATATCACAAAATGACATCTGTCAAACTACCATTCCATCAACAATCAATAAAACAAAAATTAATTTCAATGAAGACGTGGATCCAAGAAAATTTGATGGTTTTTATGGTTTTTCTAATTAATTATGGTTTAAAAAATTTCAAATATATAAAAGAATCAGCTTTAAACATATATCTATAAGTAGAAAAAATTTTTTTTATAAAAACTTTAACCATAGATTTTCTACAGGTCATGAAAGTTTCATGATTACGATATATATCCTCCATTCCCTTTTAATATATATGACTAGCGTCAGGCCCCGCTACGCGGGCCTCCGGCTTGGTCGCGCTACCGCGCGACAAGGAGGATTCGCCCGCTTCGCGGGCTCAAGCTTCGCGGAACCTGAAGGGATTCGGCCCTTCGGGCCTCAAATGCATCCAATTTCACATTTAGATTAAAATGCTTTCATAAGATACCAAACACGACGTGGTTAGGACAACTTCGTGTTCAAAATGATGGTCGTTCATTGGCGGCCATTTTGGATTTTTTTTCTAAAAGTTCTTTTCAAATGCTTCCATAAGAATATGATACCAAACACAAGATGCTTCGGACAACTTCGTGTTGAAAATGGTGGCCGTTGATTGGCGACCAGTTTGGATTTTTTTTTCGAAAGTTCTTTTCGAATGCTTTTATATGATACCAAACACGAGATGGTTCGGACAACTTCGTGTTCAAAATAATGGCCGTTGATTGGTGGCCATTTTCGATTTCTTTTTTCAAAAGTCTTTTTCAAAAATGATTTTATATGATATCAAACACGACATGATTCGGACAATTTTGTGTTTAAAATTTATTTAGTTATTAAAACGACATGGGTCGGACAACTTCGTGTTCAAAATGGTGGACGGTGAATGGCGTCCATTTTGGATTTCTTTTTTTGAAAGTCCTTTTCAAATGCTTTCATATATACCAAACAAGACATAGACCCAGAAATACAACAAATACAACAGACAGAGTACAGTCGTAGACAGCTGTTTCGGTCTTTGAGACCTCATCAGTACGACTCAACTCAGAGTCTGATGCCACAACAGTGAACCGTGTGATGCCAGGGTGGACAATCCCCACCACACTGGCAAAACAAGCGGAGAGCTAACAGAGAACTACTGAAAACTGCCGTCTGCGCATGACTGGTATAAACTGTGAAAGTGCGTACTGAATGCCTAATCTCGCAATTGACCTATCCTGTCAGAAGGAATGAGTGCGATAGATACACAGTAACATTGTGTTGAGTGAGACAGCAATCCTGGTGAAGCGGGCGTATTTTGACAGATTTGTACAAATGTCAAAATTTAATTTAAATTTTTTTACGATTTTATTCATTTGTTTCATGTCTGTTGCGTACTAAATTGTTCAAATTGTGCAATGTCATTAAATTGAATTAAACTTTTCCCCTACATTTAAAAAATTTAAAATAAGAAATGTCAAACTTCAACTAGCCGCACTTTCTATTGTCATAGCGTACTGCGCAGCAGTTGTGTCGTCTCACTCAACACATGTTACTTTGTATCTATCGTACTCACTTCCTCTAAACCGGATGCCCAAGCATGCGCGCGCAACCGAAGTTCAACAGGATAGGTCTATTAGTAAATGAAAAATTAATGAACCACGCTGGGAAGGGTTTACCTCTCGGCACGTCAATTTTTATTTTCACACGAACCTTGACGACCATTTTTTTTTATAATAAAATTTATTTAGTTATTAAAAAATTTATATAACAAATATAATCATGGCACACTCTCATAACTTTTTTGTTAAATTTTCAGTTATTAATTAATATGGATATGGATATTTGGCAAACCTATAGAATGAACCATCCTCTATTGATCTATAATAAGAAACATAAATTTATTTAATTAGAAATGACTGTATCCAAGGACTCAAAAAGTCACTGTTTTTCAACTGTCCTTCGACTACCACGTCCTACAATATCATATACAGGTTGGTGGAAGTGAAATGCGAACATAGGGAACATACATGACAATCGAACTTTCATGCCAGGTATCTTGATACATTTTGTAGTATAGTGTCACAAAACGAAGTAATGTGAATTTGTGTGGCAAAAAGAGTAATCAATAACAGAAATAATAATAAAATCTAAAAGTGCATGTAAACTTTCTCGTTCTGCTCGTACACATACATTATTATGCAAAGAAAATGTTTTAATGAAAATGCAAATTTCAGTAATATGACAGGTACTTTGACATTGACAGTACTTATTCCACGTATATCAAGATGCCTAGCATGATAACTCCATTGTTCTATATTTCCCTATGTTCGCATTTCACCTCCACCAACCTGTATATTAAAAGGGAATGGAGGATCTATATCGTAATCATGAAACTTTTATGACCTCTAGAAATACTATGGTTAAAGTTTTTATAAAAATATTTTTTTCTACTTATAGATATATGTTTAAAGCTGATTCTTTTATATATTTGAAATTTTTGTAAACCATAATTAATGAGAAAAACCATAAAAACCATCAAATTTTCTTGGATCCACGTCTTCATTGGAATTCATTTTTGTTTTTTTGATTGTTGATGGAATAGTAGTTTGACAGATGTCATTTAGTTATATTTACAATTTTATGATTTTAAATTCATTTATTTTAATTTTGTAGTAATTTGTAAATTATTTCAAGTACTAAGAGACAGACCGTAAATTTTTTAAATATTTTGGTTAATTTTTATACTATTTTTAGAAAAATTTATTTAATTTTGACATTTAATAAAAGTACAGGTTTTACAAAATAATTTAGGATCCAAGTAGGTAGATTTTATTGGAAAAAATTAGAAGAATGACTGACCGGTTGTATGACAGCTGTCATTTACTGACGTTTACAATTTGAAATTTCAGATGGATTTATTTTAAGGAATAGATATAATACGAGTAATTTGTAAATTATAACAGGTAAAAAATGTTGGAGCACAAATGTTTTTGAACATTTTCATCAATTTTAATATTATTTAAAAACAAATTAATTTTTTTTGACAGTCACTTAAAAGTATAATCACATTAAAAGGAATTAGGAGTTTTAATAGTAGGTACATTCAAAGTAAAAATTATAACCAGTTTTATGTAACTTCCGGTTTTATAATTTTACCGGATGTTTTCACAAAATCATCGACTTTGGTATCAAATTAAAGGCCTAAATGTGGGCTACTTTATAAAATAGTTAAAAATGGCGACCGACGATCGGTTTTTGTTTTCATGGAAATAATAATAAATGATAATTTCTTAAATTTATATAGGTACCTAATCAAGTTTGATATACATATAACATTTACTGTGTCTGCCAAACTTATATTCTTGCTTAAGAATGATGTATAAAATTATATAAAATGGAGGCCATAGAGACCCGCATTTTTTATTAAATAAAAGTTATAATCATAGTATCAAGTCCATTTTTACTTCCCCGATCTATGTAATTAGAAGAAAGTATTGTAATCGTGATTTTTTGACAGTTCGAGATTTTGGTGAATCTTCACATTTTAGACCCTACTGAACCCAAAAAACATAATAATTTAAAAAAGTCGGTCTGTCACTCTGTTAGTCTGGCTGGATATTGGATAACTTAAAAACGTGTTGGAATTTTGGACTGAAATTTTATATTTAACATCATGAGCCAAAAACTGACTTCAATTTCGTTAATGAGCTTTATTCAATCGGTGGTACCAACTTTAAAAACATAACTTTTTTATTTTTATCAAAATACTATCGTGTGTGTTATTAAATTAAAGCTCTCGGAAAAATAATTCTAGTAGAAAAAAATCTGATGTGTCCAGCACACGACCTCTCGCCAAATTCTGCTTATTATACTAATCTAATAAATAGTTTTACTTACATTTTAATAATTTCATGTTCATGTAATTATGTAAACGACTGTCATAATAATTCAAATTTTGTGTAGAAACCAATTTCATATGATCATGGACAACAAGGGTTAGTGCGTTACTAAAGAAGCACTAGGTAGCTTTTAAAATAATTAAATATGATGGTCGACAATCTGCATTTTGTGTTTATCGAAAACATTATAGAATAATACCGAGTTTAACATTAAGTTAAACTACCTACCAAGTGGACACTAATTTTATAAAATTGTTGAAAATGGCGGCCACCGATGGTAAATTGTTTTTATTAAAAAATTATATAATCATATCGAAACAGTACATAATTATATCGAGTTTGTATCAAATTAAGGGCTGAACATGGGCTACTTAATTTAAAAAAATTATTGAAAATGGTCAGGTGAGCACTAGGTACTTTACAAAATTGTTGAAAATGGCGATCAACGATTTTCGTTTGTTTTTATCAAAAAATTATTGATTCAAATCGAATTTGATATCAAATCAAAGGGCTAAAAAGAGGCTACCTTTTTAATAAAATTATTTAAAATGGTGACCGAAAGTTGGTATTTGTTTTTGTCAAGAAAAATATAAAATTATATTGAGTTTGATGTCAAAAAAAATGATTCAAAACGGTGGCCGACGATTGTTTTTATAAAAATGTCAGAATCCTATTGAAGTATGATATCAAATTAAATGTCTTGATGAGGGCTGTTACAGGATTGTTCAAAATGGAAACCAACGATCGTCATTTGTTTACATCATAAAATTGTTCAAATCACATTGATTTTGATATCAAAGTATAAGGGCCTTGATGATGAGGACTGATTTACACAATAAGTGATAAAATGATAGTGGATGATTAGCTTCTGTTTTTTCTCTCAAAATAACATAATCATTTCAAATTTGATATCAAATTAAAGGTTTAGATAAGGGTTGACAATATTGTTCAAAATGACGTTCGACAATCGTCTTTTGGATTTTATTTTATTACACATTCTATTTTAAAATTTTAATGGCTTAGCTAAATTTTATATTGAAGAAGGAGGTTGAATAATATGAAGTTTTAATTAAATAATTATAATTTCATCATAAGAAAAGATTACATTTTTTTTCGGTAGAGTCTAAATGTTACAATTGCGGGTCCTAACGCTTCTTATGTATTAAAAGGCATGATGCACTATATTTTCAGTAGCTTAGCAACCGTTTTTCAAATCGCCTCAACCTAAACGGCTCAACCGATTTTGATAAACTTTTTTATTTGATAGAGGTTAATCAGACGTAGTGCTTTTTTAGTATATAAATATTGTAGATGACGTGGTAGTCGAAGGACAGTTGAAAAACAGTGACTTTTTGAGTCCTTGGATACAGTCATTTCTAATTAAATAAATTTATGTGTCTTATTATAGATCAATAGAGGATGGTTCATTCTATAGGTTTGCCAAATATCCATATCCATATTAATTAATAACTGAAAATTTAACAAAAAAGTTATGAGAGTGTGCCATGATTATATTTGTTATATAAATTTTTTAATAACTAAATACATTTTATTATAAAAAAAAAATGGTCGTCAAGGTTCGTGTGAAAATAAAAATTGACGTGCCGAGAGGTAAACCCTTCCCAGCGTGGTTCATTTAATTTTTCATTTACTAATAGACCTATCCTGTTGAACTTCGGTTGCGCGCGCATGCTTGGGCATCCGGTTTAGAGGAAGTGAGTACGATAGATACAAAGTAACATGTGTTGAGTGAGACGACACAACTGCTGCGCAGTACGCTATGACAATAGAAAGTGCGGCTAGTTGAAGTTTGACATTTTTTATTTTAAATTTTTTAAATGTAGGGGAAAAGTTTAATTCAATTTAATGACATTGCACAATTTGAACAATTTAGTACGCAACAGACATGAAACAAATGAATAAAATCGTAAAAAAATTGAAATTAAATTTTTACATTTGTACAAATCTGTCAAAATACGCCCGCATCACCAGAATTGGTCTATTGATGTCACTTCCTTTTGCCACAAGCATGCGCACAGCGTACTGCGCACCAGCTTGCTGTCTCACTCAACACAATGTTACTGTGTATCTATCGCACTCACTCCTTCTGACAGGATAGGTCAATTGCGAGGTTAGTCATTCAGTACGCACTTTCACAGTTTATACCAGTCATGCGCAGACGGCAGTTTTCAGTAGTTCTCTGTTAGCTCTCCGCTTGTTTTGCCAGCGTGGTGGGGATTGTCCACCCTGGCATCACACGGTTCACGGTTGTGGCATCAGACTCTGAGTTGAGTCGTACTGATGAGGTCTCAAAGACCGAAACAGCTGTCTACGACTGTACTCTGTCTGTTGTATTTGTTGTATTTCTGGGTCTATGTCTTGTTTGGTATATATGAAAGCATTTGAAAAGGACTTTCAAAAAAAGAAATCCAAAATGGACGCCATTCACCGTCCACCATTTTGAACACGAAGTTGTCCGACCCATGTCGTTTTAATAACTAAATAAATTTTAAACACAAAATTGTCCGAATCATGTCGTGTTTGATATCATATAAAATCATTTTTGAAAAAGACTTTTGAAAAAAGAAATCGAAAATGGCCACCAATCAACGGCCATTATTTTGAACACGAAGTTGTCCGACCTATGTCTTGTTTGGTATAACATGGAAGCATTCGATAAGGACTTTCGAAAAAAGAAATCCAAAATGGCCGCCATTCACCGTTCACCATTTTGAACACGAAGTTGTCCGACCCATGTCGTGTTTGGTACCATATGAAAGCATTTGATAAGGACTTTCGAAAAAAGAAATCGAAAATGGCCGCCATTCAACGTCCACCATTTTGAACACGAAATTGTCTGAACCATGTCGTGTTTGGTATCATATGAAAGCATTTGACAAGGAATTTTGAAAAAGGAAATCCAAAATGGCCGCCATTCAACGTCCACCATTTTGAACACGAAGTTGTCCGACCCATGTCGTGTTTGGTATCATATTAAAGCATTTGAAAAGGACTTTCGAAAAAAGAAATCCAAAATGGCCGCCATTCAACGTCCACCATTTTGAACACGAAGTTGTCCGAATCATGTCGTTTGGTATCATATTATGAAATCATTTGAAAAGGACTTTCGAAAAAGAAATCCAAAATTGTGGCTAATCAACAGCCACCATTTTAAACAAAAAATAATATACATATTACATCTAATCGATGCCATAGAACTGTTAACCCTTTCAATACTGCGGGGATATATACGTCCCAAAATATTTTCAAAAAATTCTGTACTCAAATTTACTCATTTAAATTACATTGGGATGGGATAACTTAGTAGTTTATGGTTCATTTAACATTTTTGAATGGATAGTACTATACCATTAGCACATGCGTCAGTGAAAACCAGTCGTTTATCACACGTGGTTGCTTTTATTGTCATATAAGACTGTATTTTGATAGTGTAGAGATAAATCTGACATTATTTTCTAATTGTAGTACATCAGATTAGTGACAGGTAAGTTGTTTATACAGTATTTTGCAAGGAAAGCTTGTCTATACAGTAAAAATTAGGGTTCTGGGATAACTATATCCCTGCAGCAATATTGTATGGGATATATTTGTCCCAACAGTACTATGAAGCAATACCAACAAACATTCTGGTGTGTCTTCTTAGTACTGCAGGGACATTATTGTCCCAGTAATCGGTTCACTTTAATTACTGCAGGGACAAAACTGTCCCAGGCCTTTTTTCAAAAAAGAATAAAAAATTAAAATTTCAAACTATGCTTATAAGTATTGCTTATGTAATAGGATGTGATTTCAGTTATATTTACGTTGTTAAGTTTATTAGCCAAAAGTCGTTTAGAAAGGGTTAAAGAATTCTTACGAAAAACTTTGTTTTTTAAATTGAAAAATGGCATTCGATAATTGGAAATCGTGGACTTTCGAAAAAAGAAATAAAAAATGGCCGCCAATCTAAAACCACTATTTTGAACACGAAGTTGTCCGAACCATCTCGTGTTTGGTATCATATAAAAGCATTCGAAAAGGACTTTCGAAAAAAGAAATCCAAACTGGTCGCCAATCAACGGCCACCATTTTCAACACGAAGTTGTCCGAAGCATCTCGTGTTTGGTATCATATTATTATGAAAGCATTTGAAAAGAACTTTTAGAAAAGAAATCCAAAATGGCCGCCAATGAACGACCATCATTTTGAACACGAAGTTGTCCGAACCATGTCGTGTTTGGTATCTTATGAAAGCATTTTAATCTAAATGTGAAATTGGATGCATTTGAGGCCCGAAGGGCCGAATCCCTTCAGGGTCCGCGAAGCTTGAGCCCGCGAAGCGGGCGAATTCTCCTTGTCGCGCGGCAGCGCGACCTAGCCGAAAGGCCCGCGTAGCGGGGCCTGACGCTAGTCATATAAATTAAAAGTGAATGGAGGATCTATATCGTAATCATGAAACTTTCATGACCTCTAGAAATTCTATGGTTAAAGTTCTTATAAAAATTTTTTTTTCTACTTATAGATATATGTTTAAAGCTGATTCTTTTATATATTTGAAATTTTTTAAAACCATAATTAATGAGAAAAACCATAAAAACCATCAAATTTTCTTGGATCCACGTCTTCATTGGAATTAATTTTTGTTTTTTTGATTGTTGATGGAATGGTAGTTTGACAGATGTCATTTAGTTATATTTACAATTTTATGATTTTAAATGCATTTATTTGTATTTTGAAGTAATTTGGAAATTATTTCAAGTACGAAGAGAGAGAACGTAAATGTTTAACATATTTTCGTTCATTTTTATACTATTTTTACAAAAATTTATTTCATTTTGACATTTATTAAAAGTACAGGTTTTACAAAATTATTTAGGATCCAAGTAGGTAGATTTTATTGGAAAAAATTTGAAGAATGACTGAGCGGTTGTATGACAGCTGTCATTTATTGACGTTTACAATTTGAAATTTCAGATGGATTTATTTTAAGTATTAGATATAAGACGAGTAATTTGTAAATTATAACAGGTAAAAAATGTTCGAGCACAATTGTTTTTAACATTTTCATCAATTTTAATATTATTTAAAAAAAAATTAATTTATTTTGACAGTCACTTAAAAGTACAGTCACATTAAAAGGCATTAGAAGTTTTAATAGTAGGTACATTCAAAATAAAAATTATAACCAGTTTTTTGTATCTTCCGGTTTTATAATTTTGCCGGAAGTTTTCACAAAACCATCGACTTTGGTATCAAATTAAAGGGCTAAATGTGGGGTACTTAAAAATGGCGCCGGCGATCGGTTTTTGTTTTCATGGAAATAATGATAAATGATAATTTCTTAAATTTATATACCTAATCAAGTTTGATATACACATAACATTTACTGTGCCTGCCAAACTTATATTCTTGCTTAAGAATGATTATATAAAATGGAGGCCGTAGAGCCCCGCATTTGTTTTATGAAAAAAAAGTTATAATCATAGTATCGAGTCCATTTTTACTTTCCCGATCTATGTAAGAAAGTATTGTAACCCAGATTTTTTGACAGTTCAAGATTTTGGTGAATCTTCACAGTTTAGTAGACCCTACTGAATAAAAAAAAAACATAATTTAAAAAAAGTCGATCTGTCACTCTGTCAGTCTGTCTGGATATTGGATAACTTAAAAACGCGTTGGAATTTTGGACTGAAATTTTATATTTAACATCATGAGCCAAAAACTGTCTTCAATTTCGGTAATGAGCTTTATTCAACAGGTGGTACCAACTTTATAAACATAACTTTATTATTTTTATCAAAATACTATCGTGTGTGATATTAAATTAAAGCTCTCGGAAAAATAATTCAAGTAGAAAAAAATCTGATGTGGCCAGCACACGACCTCTCGCCAAATTCTGCTTATTATACTAATCTAATAAATAGTTTTACTTACATTTTAATAATTTCATGTTCATGTAATTATGTAAACGACTGTCATAATAATTCAAATTTTGTGTAGAAACCAATTTCATATGATCATGGACAACAAGATACTGGAATTTCAAAAAAGTAGAATATTAATTTGTACACACACACAACCAGTGGTACCAACTTTGTAAACATAACTTATTTATTTTTATCAAAAGGGTGCAAGAAAATTCTTTCCCGGAATCATAAAACAAATGAAAATTCAGAGACAAGAAAATGCTTACATAAAAAATGCATTCATAGAAAATTCAAATTTGGAATACTATCGTGTGTGGTATCAAATTAAAAGCTCTCGGGAAAATAATTCTAGTAGAAAAATAAAAATAACATTTAAACGAGCGTCAATTTAAAAAAAATATTATTCAAATTATACTGAGTTTGGTTTCAATTTAAAGCTCTCTGGGAGATAAGTTTAGTAAAAATGTAAAAAATGACATTTATGCGATTTTCAATTTAAAGTTCTCTGGGAAAAAAATTTAGTCGAAGAATCAAAAATAACATTAAAACGATAGTCAATTCTTTTTACCTCTCGCCTTATATTCTATAAGGGGAGGTATTTGTGACGGGTTAAAATTTTCGAGTGTGACTTTTTAGTGAATAAATACGTTTTATGTACGACTTCATTATAATCAATTGTTTATGACGTTGTTTAGCGTGCATAAACTACCAGTTTATGCACTAGTGCATAATGATAAAGTAAAACAACAATTAAAATTAATACATTTTTTTTATTTATGAACAAGAATTCAATTAAATGAAAATTTTATAAATTACAATAAGGAATACATTTTACAGGCTCCTGACAAACTGACACTAAATTACCAACAAAATAATATAAATAATATTAATCAATTTCATGTAAAATAAACTAAGTACAAACCTTATTTAATTGTTTAGGGATAAACTAGCTAATTTGGTTATCTATTCCTTCGTTTATATTAATATACTTGGCCCATCTGGATATCTTATACGACGAGATCAGTATTGAAGTACTTATAATATTGTATTTTCGGTATTTTCTTTTATTTGGCATAATCAGGAGAAGTGTTTCTTTTGCATTTAATGCAATTTCAATAATTTCTTTCATTTCTAGACCAAAAATAAGAATGTTTTTAATAAATGTCAGTTTGTGAGTTTCAATATTTTTCTCAAACAAATAATCAATAAACAACTTTGTAACCATAACAATAGAAAAAATACACTAATACTATCACATTTTTTTGTCAACCCGATTATATCAAATACAAATGTCATTCTAGGCAATATAAAAATTGATTATAATGAAGTCGTACATAAGATATTGTATGTAACTCGTACATAATCGGACTTTATAGACTCGCCTTATTTATTAGCCTCGTTCGCTGCGCTCACTCTGCCATAAACAACGGCTCTTCAATAAAGTCCTAGATTATGCACTTGTTACATAAATATCTATTACGATCCACAGAATATGAATAAAGTATTTTCGAGATGATGTCTATGGGTACACGTGTATTATATTATTAACATTTTTTAAAATAAAAATGCAAATAAGGAACTTTTCACCGAAAAGTATCACAAATTCATCGAGTTTGATGTTAAATTAAAGGGTTAGTGCGTTACTAAAGAAGCACTAGGTAGCTTTTAAAATTATTGAAAATGATGGTCGACAATCTGCATTTTGTGTTTATCGAAAAAATTATAGAATAATACCGAGTTTGACAAACTACCTACCAGGTGGGCACTAATTTTATAAAATTGTTGAAAATGGCGGCCACCGATGGTAAATTGTTTTTATTAAAGAATTATATAATCATAATCATATTGAAACAGTACAGAATTATATCGAGTTTGTATCAAATGAAGGGCTGAACAGTGAACATGGACTACTTAATTTAAAAAATAATTTAAAATGGTCGGGTGAGCACTAGGTATTTCACAAAATTGTTGAAAATGGCGGTCAACGATTTTCGTTTGTTTTTATCAAAAAATTATTGATTCGAATCGAATTTGATATGAAATCACAGAGGCTACAAAATTAATAAAATTATTTAAAATGGCGACCGAAAGTTGGTATTTGTTTTTGTCAAGAAAAATATAAAATTATATCGAGTATCAAACTCAAGTATCAAATTAAAGTGCTAGACAAGGGTTAATTAATTAATGAAATTATTTAAAATTGTGGCCGACGATTGTCATTTGTTTTTATAAAAATGTCAGAATCCTATTGAGGTATGATATCAAATTAAATGTCTTGGTTACAGGATTGTTCAAAATGGAAACCGACGATCGTTATTTGTTTATATCATAAAATTGTTCAAATAATATTGATTTTGATATGAAAGTATAAAGGCCTTGATGATGAGGACTGATTTACACAATAAGTGATAAAAATTATAGTGGATGATTAGCTTTCGTTTTTTTTTTGATAAGAGTTGACAATATTGTTCAAAATGACGTTCGACAATCGTCTTTTGTTTGTAGTTGGATAACCAGGATATTTTTTTTTATTTCATTACACATTCTATTCTAAATGGCTTAGCTAAATTTTATATTGAAGAAGGAGGTTGAATAATTTGAAGTTTTAATTAAATAATTATAATTTGATCATAAGAAAATATTACATTTTTTTTCGGTAGAGTCTAAATGTTAAAATTGTTACAATTGCGGGTCATAACGCTTCTTATATATGATGATGATATTTTCAGTAGCTTAACAACCGTTTTTCAAATTGCTTCAGCCTAAACGGTTCAACCGATTTTGATGAACTTTTTTTTATTACGTAGTGCTTTTTGAGTATATAAATACTGTAGATGACATGGTAGTCGAAGGACAGTTGAAAAACAGTGACTTTTTGAGTCCTTGGATACGGTAATTTCTAATTTCTAATAAATGTATGTGTCTTATTATTAAAGGTCGGATTTATATGCGGTAAAAAACTTCAATATAAATTTTTTATATGCGGTTAAAATTAGTCAATATATGGATATTATATGCGGTAAAAAATAATATTTTAGACAAAAAATATATTGTTACATTTTTTTAAATACTTCACTCGAAAAAAATTGATATTTTGGTTTAATGAACGCCTTAAAAAGTTCTTAAAATAATGTATGTTGAAAAACTAAAGTTATGAGCCAAAAACTTGCAATATCCTGCTAAATGTCAATGTGTGGCTTAAAACGTCATTTTGAGAAACATTTCCTAATTTTGATCGCCTGTCTCTCGGTACCTATTGGATCAACAAATACGTTTAACCAGTGGATTTTAAGGAAATTTAATGTTCTTTCCGAAAATGAAAACAAAAAGTTCGTATGGCCCATAGTTTTTGAGTTACAGGCGAAAAGTCGGAAAAAGGTAATAAAAATCGTGGTTTTTTCCCCCACCCCAAGTTAGCACAGGGCCCTCGAGGTCGAAAACTCAGATTCGACATCCCAGAGTACCCCTAAATGACGTGTCAAAATTTCATTATGTTCGGAATACTTTCGTTCTGCCGACTGGACTATTAATCTATTAATCATGCGTACCTACTAATTTTTGGATACGAAAAAATTTACAATATATGCGGAAATATGGGATAATATGCGATTATATGTATAATAAGTTTTATGCGGTAAAAACCCAAAAATAATAAGTTATATGCGAAATAAAATTTGGTATTTGGGTTCCTATTTAAAGGAAACGTATAAATACAATTTATAAACTTCATATGAATAATCAAATAAAACATGTAAAAATATATAAATCCGACCTCTACTTATTATAGATCAATAGAGGATGGTTAATTCTATAATTTCCCAAATATCCAGACAATCGGTGCTATAATAGCAGAGTTATTAATTAATAACTGAAAATTTCACAAAAAAGTGATGAGCGTGTGACATGATTAAGATTATATTTGTTATATAAATTTTTTAATAACTAAATAACACAAAATTGTCCGAATCGTGTCGTGTTTGATATCATAATAAAAGCATTTTTGAAAAAGACTTTTGAAAAAGAAATCGAAAATGGTCACCAATCAACGGCCATCATTTTGAAGTTATCCGACATATGTCGTGTTTGGTATCATATGAAAGCATTTGAAAAGACCTTTCGAAAAAAGAAATCCAAAATTGTCGCCATTCAACGTCCACCATTTTGAACACGAAGTTGTCCGACCTATGTCATGTTTGGTATCATATGAAAGCATTTGAAAAGGACTTTCGAAAAAAGAAATCCAAAATGGCCGGCATTCAACGTCCACCATTTTGAACACGAAGTTGTCTGAACCATGTCGTGTTTGGTATCATATGAAAGCAGTTGAAAAGACTTTCGAAAAATGAAATCCAAAATGGCCGCCTTTTATAGTCCACCATTTTGAACACGAAGTTGTCCGAATCATCTCGTTTGGTATCATATTATGAAATCATTTAAAAAGGACTTTCGAAGAAAGAAATCCAAAATGGTGGCTAATCAACAGCCACCATTTGAAACAAAAAATAATATACATATTACATCCAATTGATGCCATAGAATTGTTAAAGAATTCTTACGAAAAACTTTGTTTTTGGAGGTTAATTTTTTAAATTGAAAAATGGCATTCGATAATTGGAAATCGTGGACTTTCGAAAAAAGAAATCCAAAATGGCCGCCAATCTACGGCCACTATTTTGAATACGAAGTTGTCCAACCATCTCTTGTTTGGTATCATATGAAAGCATTCGAAAAGAACTTTCGAAAAAAGAAATCCAAACTGGTCGCCAATCAACGGCCATCAACTATCTCGTGTTTGGTATCATATTATTATGAAAGCATTTGAAAATAACTTTTAGAAAAGAAATGTCCGCCAAACAACCACCATTTTGAACACGAAGTTGTCCGAACCATCTCGTGTTTGGTATCATATGAAATCATTTGAAAAGGACTTTCGAGAAAAGAAATAAAAAAACTAAGTTGTCCGAACCATGTCGTGTTTGGCATCATATGAAAGTATTTGAAAAGGACTTTCGAAAAAAGAAATCCAAAATGGCCGCCAACCAACGGCCACTATTTTGAACGTGAAATTGTCCGAACCATGTCATGTTTGGTATCATATTAAAGTATTTGAAAAGGAATTTCGAAAAAAGAAAAAAATGACCGCCATTCAACGTCCACCACGAAGTCCAACACGAAGTTGTCCGAATCATGTCGTTTAGTATCATTATAAACGTATTTGAACAGAACTTTCGAAAAAATAAATCTAAAATGGTAGCCAATCAACAGCCACCATTTTAAACACAAAATAATATTCATTACATCCAATCGATTACGATTGCCATAGAAGTGTTAAAGAATTCTTACGAAAAACTTTGTTTGTTGAGGTTAATTTTTTTAAATTGATAAATGTCATTCGATGATCGGAAATGGTTTTTTACAAAAAAAAATTATATTCAAACGTCAAATTTTGTTTTGTATCAAATTAAGAGTTTTTGTGAGAGCTAATACAGGTATATGATTAATACAAATTGTGTCGGACGATCTACTTTTGTTTAAAATCCGGTATTTTAATTTTATTATTAGTTAAGAGCTGTCAATGTCACAGTGACATTTAAAATTCAAGAATTTTAATCTAAATGTGAAATTGGATGCATTTGAGGCCCGAAGGGCCGAATCCCTTCAGGGTCCGCGGAACTTGAGCCCGCGAAGCGGGCGAATCCCCTTTGTCGCGCGGCAGCGCGACCTAGCCGAAGGCCCGCGTAGCGGGGCCTGATGCTAGTCATATATATTAAAAGGGAATGGACCATCTATACTTTCATCATGAAACTTTCATGATCTCTAGAAATTCTATGGTTCAAGTTTTTATGAAAATTTTTTTTTCTACTTATAGATATATGTTTAAAGCTGATTCTTTTATATATTTGAAATTTTTTTAAACCATAATTAACGAGAAAAACCATAAAAACCATCAAATTTTCTTGGATCCACGTCTTCATTGGAATTAATTTTTGTTTTTTTGATTGTTGATGGAATGGTAGTTTGACAGATGTCATTTAGTGATATTTACAATTTTATGATCATAAATGCATTTATTTTTATTTTGTAGTAATTTGTATATTATTTCAAGTACTAAGAGAGAGACCGTAAATTTTTAAAATATTTTGGTTAATTTTTATACTATTTTTAGAAAAATTTATTTAATTTTGACATTTAATAAAAGTACAGGTTTTACAAAATAAATTAGGATCCAAGTAGGTAGATTTTATTGGAAAAAATTAGAAGAATGACTGAGCGGTTGTATGACGGCTGTCATTTACTGACGTTTACAGTTTGAAATTTCACAAGAATTTATTTTAAGTAATAGATATAATACGAGTAATTTGTAAATTATAACAGGTAAAAAATGTTGGAGCACAATTGTTTTTAACATTTTCATCAATTTTAATATTATTTAAAAAAAAATTAATTTATTTTGACAGTCACTTAAAAGTACAGTCACATTAAAAGGCATTAGGAGTATTAATAGTGGTACATTCAAAGTAAAAATTATAACCAGTTTTTTGTAACTTCCGGTTTTATAATTTTACCGGATGTTTTCACCAAATCATTGACTTTGGTATCAAATTAAAGGGCTAAATGTGGGCTACTTTATAAAATAGTTAAAAATGGCGACCGACGATCGGTTTTTGTTTTCATGGAAATAATAATAAATGATAATTTTTTCTTAAATTTATATAGGTACCTAATCAAGTTTGATATACACATAACATTTACTGTGCCTGCCAAACTTACATTCTTGCTTAAGAATGATGTAGTAGGTATAAAATTATATAAAACGGAAGCCGTAGGGCGTAGGCCCGCATTTGTTTTATCCAAAAAAAGTTATAATCATAGTATCGAGTCCATTTTTACTTCCCCGATCTATGTATAGAGGAAAGTATATTGTAATCGTATGATTTTTTGACAGTTCGAGATTTTGGTGAATCTTCACAGTTTAGAACCTACTGAACCCAAAAAACATAATTTAAATAAAACTCGGGCTGTCACTCTGTCTGTCTGGATATTGGATAACTTAAAAACGCGTTGGAAATTTAGACTGAAATTTTATATTAAAAATCTTGAGCCAAAAACTGACTTCAATTTCGTTAATGAGTTTTATTCAACCGGTGGTACCAACTTTATAAACATACCTTTTTTATTTTTATCAAAATACTATCGTGTGTGGTATTAAATTAAAGCTCTCGGGAAAATAATTCTAGTAGAAAAAAATCTGATGTGGCCAGCACACGACCTCTCGCCAAATTCTGCTTATTATACTAATCTAATAAATAGTTTTATTTACATTTTAATAATTTCATGTTCATGTAATTAAGTACACGACTGTCATAATAATTCAAATTTTGTGTAGAAACCAATTTCATATGATCATGGACAAAAATACTGCAATTTCAAAAAAGTAGAATATTAATTGTACACACACACACAACCAGTGGTACCAACTTTATAAACATAACTTATTTATTTTTATCAAAATACTATCGTGTGTGGTATCAAATTAAAAGCTCTCGGGAAAATAATTCTAGTAAAAAAATAAAAATAACATTTCAACGGTCGTCAATTTTTTATAAAAATTTTTCAAATTATACCGAGTTTGGTGTCAGTTTAAAGCTCTCGGGGAAATAAGTTTAGTAAAAATGTAAAAAATGACATTTATGCGATTTTCAATTATTTTTCAAAAAATATTCAATTATTTTCAAATGTATTATCAAATTAAACGATTGTCAGTTCTTTTTACCTCTCGCCTTATATTCTATAAGGGGAGGTATATATGTGACGGGTTGAAATTTTCGAGTGTGAGTTTTTAATGAATAAGTACGTTTTACGATCCATAGAATAGGAATAAAGTATTTTCGAGATTGTGTGTGTTGTGTGTGTGCATTTTTTTTGACAGTCCCAAAAATAGATGTTATCACAAATTCATCGAATTTGATGTTAAATTAAAGGGTTAGAGCGTTAATAAAGAAGCATTAGGTAGCTTTTAAAATTATTGAAAATAATGGTCGACAATCTGCATTTTGTGTTTATCGAAAAAATTATAGAATAATACCGAGTTTGACATTTAGTTACCAGGTTAGTAACATGGTGGCCGACGATTAAAATTTGTTTTTATCAAAAACAGTACAGAATTATATCGAGTTTGTATCAAATTAAGGGCTGAACATGGGCTACTTAATTAATTAATATAATAATTTAAAATGGTCAGGTGAGCAGTAGGTACTTTACAAAATTGTTGAAAATGGTTATTATCAAAACATTATTGATTCAAATCGAATTTGATATCAAATCAAAGGCCTAAATAGAGGCTACCTAATTATTAAAATTATTTAAAATGGTGACCGAAAGTTGGTATTTGTTTTTGTCAAGAACAATATAAAATTATATCGAGTTTGATGTCAAATTAAAGTGCTAGATAAGAGCTAATTAATTAATAAAATGATTTAAAATGGTGGCCGACGATTGTCATTTCTTTTTATAAAAATGTCAGAATTCTATTGAGTAGGTTTGATATCAAATTAAATGTCTTGATGAGGGCTGTTACAGGATTGTTCAAAATGGAAACCGACGATCGTCATTTGTTTATATATCATAAAATTGTTCAAATCACATTGATTTTGATATTAAAGTAAAGGCCTTGATAATGAGGACTGATTTATACAATAAGTGATAAAAATGATAGTGGACGATTAGCTTCTGTTTTTTACTTCCCCGATCTATGTAATAGAGGGAAGTATTGTAATCGTGATTTTTTGACAGTTCGAGATTTTGGTGAATCTTCACGTTTTAGACCCTAATGAGCCCAAAAAACATAATTTAAAAAAAGTCGGTCTGTTAGTCTGTCGGTCTGTTAGTCTGTCTGGATGTTGCATAACTTAAAAACGCGTTGGAATTTTGGACTGAAATTTTATATTTAAGGTCTTGACCCGATTTCTGACTTCAAATTCGTTAATGAGCTTTATTCAACCAGTGATACCAACTTTATAAACATAACTTTTTTTATTTTTATCAAATTAAAGCTCTCGAGAAAAGAATTCTAGTAGAAAACAAAAATAACATATAAACGATCGCCAATTTTTTTTTAAAATAAATTATTCAAATTATGGCGAGTGTCATGGTATCAATTCAAAGCGCTCGGGGAGATAAGTTTAGTAAAAATGTAAAAAATAATAGTTATGTGATTTTCAATTGTTTCTCAAAAAATGAGTCAATTTTTTTTATTCAACCAGTGGTACCAACTTTATAATCATAACTTTTTTTATTTTTATCAAAATACTATCGTGTGTGGTATCAAATTAAAGCATTCGGAATTCTAGTAGAAAAATAAAAACAACATTTAACCGATCGTCAATTGTTTTTTTAAATAAATTATTCAAATTATAGCGAGTTTGGTGTCAATTTAAAGCGCTCGGGGAGATAAGTTTAGTAAAAATGTAAAATGACATTTATGTGATATTCAATTTTTTCTCAAACAATTATTCATATTTCTTCAAGTGTATTATCAAAAGTTCTCTCAAGAAAAAATTTACTTGGAGAATTAATAACAACATTTAAACGATGGTCAGTTGTTTTTATCTCCCGCATTATATTCTATAAGACGAGGTATTGTGAGGAGTTACAATTTTCGAGTGTGAGTTTTTAGTGAATAAGTACGTTTTACAATCCATAGAATACGAATAAAGTATTTTCGAGATGATGTCTGTCCGCGGTTGTGTGTATGTTACAATGCATTTGTGGACGATAACTCAAAAAATATCAAACATTTAACAACCAAATTTTACATTTAAGGTTTTAATACAAATCTTAAGGCGGGAATGTAGCTGTATGAGAAAGAGGTAACAGTACTCTACGATTTGTATAATATTGAATCTAATACTAACGTAAGATCATTGAAATTTTTTTACGACAATATTTAATATTCATTCTACAGTGCGACGCATCGATTTTTCCAAATTTTTTCATAGTATTGTTTAAAAAAAATGCCGAATAAAGAGAAAAATACTACTTTTACATGTTTAATTTAGGGCATTTTAAATACAAAATCTATTAAAATTCATGCGTCGCACTGTAGGTAACATGTTATACAGCATATAAATAACGCGTTTGATTATTTCTTTTGTCTTATAAATACAATATCATACAAATACGATGCCACTTTTAGAGCGCGTTCGCTATTGCTGCCTTTGTTCGACACACTAAATCTGTATATATCTAGAATAGTTTTTTAGTTATTAATGAAACACTGAAATTTCATCAGTGCATCAGAGCTTTGAATGCTCAAATGTTCAACAACTGACTGTTGAATAAAAAACAATGCTACATTGTGTCAAACTGACGTTTACAATTCGAGATTTCAAATGCATTTATCTTAAGTAATATAATTAATAGAAGAAATTTGTTAATTATATTGAGTTATAATAGAAGGAGCGTAAATATTTTTAATATTTTCATCAATTTTAGTACTATTTTAAAAAAAATTATTTTATTTTGACAGTCATTACAAAGTACAGTCACAGAAAAAGACGTCAGAAGTTTTTGTACAGTCACAGAAAAAGACGTCAGAAGTTTTAGTACATTCAGGGTAAAAATTGTTAACATATTCGGTCAGGTGAGCACTACTTTATAAAATTGTTGAAAATGGCGAAAAAAGATTGTCATTTGTTTTTATCAAAAAATCATATCGAGTTTGATATCAAATTCAAAGGGTGGATAAGGCCTACCTAATTAATAAAATTATTTAAAATGGTGGCCGACGTTTATCATTTATTTTTTTTTTAAACAATATAGAATTATATCAAGTTTGATATCAAATTAAAGGGTTGAAAATGGGCTACCTAATTAATAAAATAATATAAATCGATCAGGTGAGCACTACTTTATAAAATTGTTGAAAATGGCGACCAACGATTGTCATTTGTTTCTATCAAAATATCATATCGAGTTTAATATCAAATTCAAGGGCTGGATAAGGGCTACCTAATTAATAAAATTATTTAAAATGGTGGCCGACGATTGTCATTTATTTTTATCAAAAACAATATAGAATTAATCGAGAATTATGTAAGTTTGATATCAAATTAAAGGGCTGGACATGGGCTACCTAATTAATAAAATAATTTAAAACGGTCAGGTGAGCACTACTTTATAAAATTGTTGAAAATGGCGACCGATTGTCATTTGTTTTAATCAAAAAATTATTATATCAAATCGAATTTGATTAAAAATTAAAGGGTTAAAAAATAAAGGTTTCCTTATTAATAAAATTATTTAAAAAGGTGGCAGACGATTGACATTTGATTTTATTTAAAAAAAAACAATATCAAGTTTGATGTTAAATTAAAGAGCTAGATGAGGGCTAATTAATAAAATTATTTAAAATGGTGGCCGACGATTGTCTTTTGTTTTAAAAAATATATGTTAGAATCATACCTATTGAATATGATATCAAATTAAATATCTTGATAAAAGAGCTGATACAAGATTGTTCAAAATGGAGACCGACGATCGTCATTTGTTTATATCTTAAAATTGTTAAAATCATATTGATTTTAATATCACAGTAAAGGTCTTGATCTTGATGATGAGGAATGATATACACAATAAGTGATAAAATATGATAGTGGGTGATTAGCTTCGGTTTTTTTCCTTTCAAAATAATAAGTTTGATATATCAAATTAAAGGTTTTGATAAGGTACCTACAATATTGTTCAAGATGACGTTAGATACAATTTTTTTCGGTAGAGTCTAAATGATAAAATCGTTATAATTGAGGCACGAAATGCCGAATCCTTCCATATTCAGAGTTCGCGGAGCTTGCGCTCGCGAAGCGGGCGAATTCCCCTTGTTGCGCTGCAGCGCGACCTAGCTGACGGCCCGCGTAGTTCTATACTAAAATGTTTATTGCTTAACTAAAATTTATATTGAAGAAGGAAGAAGAATAATTTTAAATAATTATAATGTCATCATACAATTTTTTTCGGTAGAGTCTAAATGTCAAAATTGTTATAATTGAGGCACGAAGTGCCGAATCGTCCCACATTCAGGGTCCGCGGAGCTTGAGCCCGCGAAGCGGGCGAATTACCCTTGTCGCGCGGCAGCGGGGCCTGACGCTAGTCTGTATACTAAAAGGCATGATGCACTATATTTTCAGTAGCATAGCAACCGTTTTTCAAATCGCCTACATCCTAAACGGTTCAACCGATTTTGATGAACTTTTTTTATTTGATAGAGGTTAATGAGACGTAGTGCTTTTTGAGTATATAAATATTTTAGATGACGTGGTAGTCGAAGGACAGTTGAAAAACAGTGACTTTTTGATTTTATAAAATAAATTTATGTGTCTTATTATAGATCAATAGAGGATGGTTTATTCTATAATTTTGCCAAATATCCAGACAATCGGTACTATAATAGCAGAGTTATTAATTAATAACTGAAAATGATTGTTATATAAATTTTTTAATAAATAAATAAAATTTAATTACAATGTTGTCCGAATCATGTCGTGTTTGATATCATATAATAGTTATTTGTGTCAAGGCTGTAAAAGTGATCTTTTTTGGCCGAATCTTAAGTTTGCAGACGAGGCGTAGGCCGAGGCCAGCAATTCAGGTGATGCTAAAAACACTTTTAAGCCGAGGTGCACACAACATTTTTTAGGTGGCTATCAAAAAATATATAATTTTATGTTATCATAAATAATTTTATTTATATAATTTAGGCTTACTAAGTTGTAGGTAAGTTCTTCTAAATATATTTACCAATTAAAATTAAATAAATTTGTAATTTAGCGGCGGTAAAGTAAATGCGGCCGTGAAGTAAAAGCGGCCGTGAAGTAAATGCGGCCGTAAAGTAGTCATTTTGACAGATGTCAAAAAATGTGACACTTTACGGATGTAAACTAAGTAGGTATTTATGCAATAGCCACCTAAAAAACATTTTTGAAAATGGCTTTTGAAAAAAGAAATCGAAAATGGCCGCCAAACACCGGCCATCATTTTGAACACGAAGTTGTCCGACCTATGTCTTGTTTGGTATCATTTGAAATTATTTGAAAAGGACTTTCGAAAAAAGAAATTCAAAATGGCCGGCAATGAACGACCACCATTTTGAACACGAAGTTGTCCGAACCATGTCGTGTTTGGTATCATATGAAAGCATTTGAAAAGGACTTTCGAGAAAAAGTTCCAAAATGGCCGCCAGTCAACGGCCGCCATTTTGAACACGAAGTTGTACGAACCATCTCGTGTTTGGTATCATATGAAATCATTAGAAAAGGACTTTCGAAAAAAGAAATCCAAAATGGCCACCAATCTACGGCCACCATTTTAAACACAAAATAATATTCATTACATCCAATCGATTACGATTGCCATAGAAGTGTTAACGAATTCTTACGTAAAACTTTGTTTGTTGAGGTTAATTTTTTAAAATTAATAAATATCATTCGATGATTGGGAATTGTTTTTTTTACAAAAAAAAATCAAATTTTGTTTTGTATCAAATTAACCCGGCAACGGACAGGTGACCAAAAGTTACGAGACTTGTCGGGTGGGGTCTAATAGACCCCATATCTTTTTGAATGTGTTTTAGGCCACATTAAATTTTTTGGTATTTTTTGTCAAAAAATCGTGTTTATTAAAACTATATCAATAATTGCTTGAACGGTTTTTGTTTTCAAAAAATATATATTTTTACGTCAAACCTGTCTTTTTGAGCTTTTTTGTGTATAGGTTATTGTTTATTTATCTAATATTAAGGATAAAAAAATGTATCATATTTTTTTGTTAAATAAAACCCTATAAATTCCAGCAAAAAACTCAGAAAGTACTGTGTCAATAAGAAATACAAAATTTAGTACACTGAAATCTAAAAAAATATCATCTAATTTTAAAAAAATAAAACATTGTACACTCACCGCATTCACAATAACAACTGAACCAGGCTGGTGCGACTCTTATACGAACCGCTGTAACCATCACGTGACTAAAATTTTAGTTGTCGCACCGAACGCAATGGCGCTGTATTTCAATTTCAAATATTAAAGAAAAACCGCGTTGTGAAATTGCTCAAGTACGCAAGCGTACAAGCCGTACAAGCGGTTCAAATTGTGGAACGACAGTTGACACTGACAGTTGTTATGTGGTTATGTTGTTATAATCGTTATAATGTTTGTTGATGTTTAATGCGTTCAATGTTTGTTGTTTATTGAAATAAGAAGAATTAAAACGCAAGAATTGAAGAATAAATTGGAGAAGTGGTTAGAGTTACAACAATATAATTGAAGTTACTTGATTATCAGATTGCTGACAGTGAAGAGGAGGAGAATCCGATGTCAGCTGTACAAACCGAGAGCGTTTACGAATCTTCCCTGACATTTAAGACGTATTCCTACTGTACTGGCTTCATTTTAAAACATCAAAAACTATGCAGTATGTAAAGAAAGACTTGTTGGCCAGTACAGTAGGAACACAACATGGAGTACGACAATGTGCAACGATTAATTTATCCAAGTTGTGAAACGACAGGGTGCTTCGTAGAAATTAAGAAATTAACATTA